>CM076584.1:611858578-612023550 GCA_034641835.2 Pinus albicaulis | reverse complement strand
CTTCCTCGTCTTCAACAGGTATTCCTTTTGAGCTTTCTGCAACACTTGCGTCTTTGGAAGACATAGAGGGAGTCTCTTTGACCGGGGATGCTGTCTTTTGAACCTCCACCTCCTGGGTGTCCTCTTGGTGCGAGCTTAGGAGTTCGAACTTGTTTTCAGAAGTGGACTTAGACGGGATCTGCTGAGAAGAGGCCTGTTGGGGACCTTTGCCACTAGGGCCTCCCGGCTTTTGAGCCTTATGGGAGGTTTTGGAGCGCTTGACTTGATTCCATCCGTCCTCCTTCCCTTGCACATCCTCATTGTTGGATGGACAGCCTCTGGCGAAGTGGCCATAGACATGGGATTTCCAGCATTTGAAGGGCAGCTACTCATAGTCCAGTTTCTGCACATGTGTCCAGCTTCTGACTTTGATTTTGATGGCCTTTGGTAGCCCAACCTCCAGATCTACTTCCACGCAGATCCTAGCGCAGTCATACTGGTCCTTGTTGTTTGCTCGATCGATGAAATTCCCAAGGGCATTTCTAATATGCATCAGAGAATCCCAATTCCAGTAGTGAACTGGCAGATTTGGGAGTCTAACCCACACCGGGACTGCTTTGGGCACATCCACAGCAGGATCGAAGTCTGGAGTCCACTTATTTAGATACAAACCCTGGGGGCCCATGAAGTAGGGGCCGTTCTGGAAGATCAGATCTTTGTCATCTTTTGAAGTGAAATCGAAGAGAAAGTAACC
Source organism: Pinus albicaulis (assembly GCA_034641835.2). Lineage (NCBI taxonomy): Eukaryota > Viridiplantae > Streptophyta > Pinopsida > Pinales > Pinaceae > Pinus > Pinus albicaulis. The sequence goes on along the minus strand of CM076584.1, from coordinate 612,022,817 downwards.
TCTCCCCAAAAAATAAGAAGTAACGCTTTCTTTGATCAGAGGCGCCCAGTTTATGTTGACCCAGCTCTCAGTGGTTTTGGGAGATGGCCAAAGCCCTGTGAACTAGCCTATGAGAGCTCGTTCAGCCAGTGATAAAGAAACCTGAATCAGAGTCTCTGCTGGAAGAGAGATCTCAGGTATTTCATCAAATTTCTTAACAAATTTCGCAGCTTCAACATTCTTCTTCTTAGGAAGCCCTGCAAATAAGCGATCGAAAGCCTCAGCAGAAGAGGGCGGGGGAGGGGGATGAGGCCCCTGGGGAGAGCCCAGCCCCTCCATGGGCGCAAGCCCTAGCAAGAACGCGGCCCGGATCTAGATGCGCAGGCAGCAACGCGTTCGCAGGCAGCAACGCGTTCGCCACAATATTTCTTCAGAAATCGTCTGAAGAGCCTCTTCAAATGCGATATCAATTCATCGATAGTTGGTTTCTAGTTACCATATATTCGTCAAGGGAATTGGAAGCCCTTGGGAGAGGATATGTGCAAATGTTCAAGTGTAGGGCAATGTGCTGGGTACAAAAGGGAAAGGTAACAAGTATATTGTTATATTTATTTATGCACTAGTAGTTGTGTGTTTATGGAAGTATGATGCAAGAATTGCATGGAAAAAGAGACTTCCATAGATCTTGAGGAAGGCTCGGTTTGAGATTTCACTCATGAACCCTTGGAAGAACTAGGAACCATACTGAGAAGAAATATTTCATATAGGAGTTAAGAAAATCCAAGCCTCCTACATTTGATGGAGAGATGAATAAATCAGAGGATGCAAAAGCATGGCTACTTGGAATGAAGAAATTATTCATGTTGCATGATAACTCAAAGAACATGAAAGCCAAGATAGCTACCTTCAGTCTCAAAGGAAAATAAAATATATGGTGGGAAGATGTGACTCATGTCAGAGGCATTAGAGAAAAGGAGATGACATTAGGGGAATTTTGAGATCTAAAATGGGCCTCCTAAGGAAATAATAAAATAATAGCTAAACCAATAAAATAATATTTATGAATTTTCAATTCACTTTTTGGACTACAATCGATGTAACCATAGTTAAATTCAATTCAAAAGTTGTACCAAAATAGAATTAATAAAAAAATTGTATTGATGTGACTATAAATAAGAATGAGTTTTTAAGAAAAAGTCATTATCATTGAACAACTAATGCATTTGTCCTTTCTACTTAAATAAATTAAATTAAAATATAAATATAAATTTATAAATTCTTAATTATATTATATACTATTAATTAAAATTTATATTATTTAAATTGTATAATAATATGTAGTTAATATACTATATAAAATTAATATATTATAATTTAATATAATAAATGTATAGGGATATGCATTGTTTCTTTCAATAAATATGAAATGACAATAATATATCTCTATTCAAAAAGTGTGAAATGACATTTATTATGAGTACTTTATTTTGACTTTAAAAGTACTTAGAGCATTCCATGGTTAACCATGAGTTTTTATCCAACATTGAGAATGTGACAAGTAAGTACATTTAACTCAAGCAATGCCACTTTAACCATTAGGGATGATGTCATCCCCTAAAATGTGATTGGTTCTCATAAAGTGAATTTTGATTGTAAATTTTCTTTAGGAGGCCCATTTTAGACCTCAAAATTCCCCTAATGTTTGGGATGAGTTTGAGAGACTCTTAAAGAATGAGTACCTCTCTAAAAGATATTATGACGAAAGGGCCAAGGAATTATATGAGTTGAAGATGGGTTCCATGACAGGTAATGAGCACACAAACAAATTTCTAGAGCTGCTGATATATGTGCCTTATATCAAGGATGGAAAAATAAAATATTCAAAGGTTCATAAATGGGTTGGCAATAACATTCAAAAACCAGATTGAGTTTGATGAGCCTCGGTCATTTGAGGAAGATATCAAAAATTTGAAGCATTGTTATGAGCAATCAAAGTGCAATCCTTTGATTTTTTGAACCTGTGGTGGAGATCATCATAGGAAGGATTTCCATTTGTACTAGAGTGGCGTAGTGGATGCATGGTAAGCCTCAAATATAGAGTGCTCAGGAGGCGCAAACAATTGGGGATGTAGGTCAGAACATTCCTTGAATCTATGTAACACTGGATAACATGCGTGCATATTAGAAAACATCCATTATCAATATGGAAGGTGGAACTAGAGGGAAATTATTAGGTAGAGCCCCAATACATCCTACAGCAGAATAAGATAATGCTTCGGGAGTGAGAAATAGAGAAAGCTAAAGTGTGTGGAAGCACTTTGGGCTGAGGAAGCTACATGGTAGATGGTTGATAAGATGCAGGCATGATAGATGGTTTGTAGTTACCCTAGATTCGTCAAGGGAATTGGAACCCCTTGGGAGACAATATGTGCATATGTTCAATTGTAGGGCAGTGTGTTGGGTACAAAAGGCAAGGTAATTGGTATATTGTTATATTTATTTATGCGCTGACAGTTGTGTGTTTATGGAAGTATGATGCAGGAATTGCATGGAAAAAGAGACTGCCATAGATATTGAGGAATGTTCGGTTTGAGCTTTCACTCATGAACCCTTGGAAGCACTAGCAACCATAAGGGTTGAGTCATGGTGTTTGTTGTAAGTCTTGTGATTTCAGTGTTTTGTGATTTGTTTGTGCTTAATTTTTGGTTTTGATTGTGACTGGTGCATTGATCCAGGAGGATCGTACAGGTCCAAGTACAAGTGGCTTAAGTACAAAGGCTCAAAAATCAAATTGTCAGAAATGTGGCAAAATCAGTGCCAAGTTGAAGATCTCTTCTTTCTGATTCCAACGACGCAAACGACACTCAATTATGAATCCGTATGGAGGAGTTAGAGGAAGTCAAATTTTATGGGTTGACTTGGTGATGTGGTAGCTTAAGGAGGCGACAAATTTGCAGAAATCCACCACCAGATTCCAGCCAACTTTGGCTGGATTATGGGCGAATTTGTGGGACAATTAGTTTGATTCCTTAGGTCAAAATCCATAATATTTAAAAAGGACAAGTTGTTTTAAATAAAAATAAAATAAAAAATAAAAAATGGCAAGGGCGGGCCATGACCCATGCCCTTGCTCCAAACTATATAACAAAAAATTTATTATAAAGGGGTCGGTGGGCCATGAACCCCGCCGGACCCCACATCAACCTACGCCACGTCGCAACCGTTTCAATGTAACAAGGGTTGGGCGGAGGCTGTCAACCCCGCCACCCTAACCCACTTTCCATATATGTGTCGACGGAGTTATGGGGCGGGCCGCCCGATGCCAGTCTGAGCCCCCAACCTACCATTAAAAGATATGCGATGGGTTTAAAAATATGTGCATGGATTTTAAAATGTTTATGCCACCTTTTTATGGAGGGGGCGGGGTTTGACCACCAGAATCCCCCCCCCCCCCCTCACACTACGAATCTCAACCAACTCGTCTAGCGGCTCCCTTGGGGAGTTCGCCTAGCCTCATGTATTTAAACTTGCATTTCAGAAGTGCGCCCAGGCATACTAGGAGCGACACGGAGCACGACATAGAGTGGAACCATGAGCGCCTTGCAGGAAGGGGGAAAAACCATGAACTGAGCTCATTTCCAGAGGGCCCAGATTTGTCCGACATCAGAATCAGGAAAAGTTTATATGGATTATGTACCTCTTGGTGTCACTAATCCAACGATGCTGTCCATTTCTTCATCAAAGGTCTCCATTTTTCGGGCACTCTCAGCTATGGAGGTATAGGGGTGTAATTTTGCATTGATGCTTGTACTTTCATTTTATTTGCCTCTTAGTGAAAGAGGGCCTCCCCACTGATTGAGCAGGGCTTGGAGACGTAGTCCCTGCTGGACGAACTCTGATATAAATTCTTTGTCTTCTTTTCATGATTTTATGTGCTTCTATCTTCTTATGTTCATGCCTTTTAAGTTTCATGGTTAAGATGCAATTTTACATGTAATTCTTTATTCCATCTCAAAGCTAAATATTTTAGATCAAGTGGTATCAGAGAAGGTCTTTGTAAATGTGAATTGCATGTTTGTATGCTACCTAGAAACAAGATACGAAGAGGCGAAGGGAAACTAAAATCTTTTGATCCCGAAGCGGGACGTGCACATCGAAGAAGAAACATAGATGACGTTGTTAGAAATGAGGAGGAGCTAAACTTCCGCAAAACATTCTACACCATGGCAGATCAGGTTGAGAAGTTGTTCTCTAGGCTTGAAAAACTAGAGAAAGCAGGGGAGAATGCTTTAGAGGGATGAGGTTCAACGCATGGAGATGATGGAGGATATCCACCTCCTTCTCCTCCCGCAAGTGAAATTTCTTCCTCCTCTTCTTACCATCATCACAGGAATTCAGGAAATGCATCTAATAAACCTTTCTTTAAGTTAGATGTCAAGTTTGATCTTCCCATGTATAATGGTGAAAGTAATGCAAAGAAGCTTAACAACTAGATTAGGCAGATTGAACTCTACTGCAAGATTCAGCAGATTGTGGAGGATGAGGCAAAGATTTAGTTGGCTTCTCTTCGACTGAATGACACCGCTCTTATATGGTGGGAGAGAAAATTGCAAGGAAACAATAATTTGGGTAACCTTCTTTCCTCATGGTCAAATTTTATTGCTAAACTAAAAGATCAATTCTATCCCTTGGGTTATAATAAAAAATATTTAATGGAGTGGTAGGGCCTAAGGCAAGGCAAAGGCCAAAACGTGCAAATATTTACCGAGGAATTTAGAAAACAAGCACTAAGTTTAGGCATTTCATTAGATTCACTTGAAGTGGTAACTAAGTATATTGGGTCATTACATGGTTACATTAGTATTTCATTGTTAATGTTTGAACCTAATATTATTGACTCGACCAGTGTAAAGGCTATTCATCTTGAAAACAGGGGCAACAATGATAAAGATGATCATTCAAAGAAAACACCTTTCAAACCTTCAAATGGAAAATTCAAGGGGAAAGGAAAAGGGAAAGGAAAAGAAGACTACATAAAAAAAGAAATATGAAGGAGAAAATCCTTATTGCACTCACTGCAAAAAGGAAGGTCACAACGACGATCATTTTTGGAAGTTGTACCCAGAAAAGAAGCCAAAGAGATATGGTGGAAAGGGTAAGCAAAATACGGTAGCAACCGCGTAGCAAGACCTTGGATCCGACTCCACCGATGAGGCATTGATCACAACGGTAGGCACGAAAGGTACTATTTCACTTCATATTAATTCTAAATCACATGGAAGCACTAGTTCAACAAATGAGCCTCTTCCTAATGAACGAAAGATAATTTAGTTGTTTCATATTAGAGTTGTCATAAATCATACAAAAGTAGAAACTCTATTTGTTTCAGGCTCTCAAGAAAATTTAATCTCAGAATCCTTGGTTAAAAAGTTAGGCTTAGAAGTTAAGCCTCATCCGAAACCTTATCCACTTGGATGGATACATAACAAAGTAAAATTAAATGTAACCAAGCAATGTAAGGTTAAATTTGTAATTGCTTCTAAACTAGTGGATGAAGTAGAGCTCGATGTCATACCATTGGATATTTGTCATATTGTGTTAGGGAGTCCCTATATTTACGACATGAAACAAGTTTTCTTTCGAAATGAAAATAAATGCCAAACCACAAAATATGGGGTAGAATATATTGTAAGAGCTCATCAAACCAAGGTCAGTGCCAGTGTTGTAAGTGAAGGACAGATGAAAAGATTGGTGAATTCCAGCAAGGGATATTTTCTCATGGTTGTGAGAGCAAAGGATGCAGAAACATCTGACGCTTTCCGAGGATGTGATCCGTCTCATAAAAAGGAATTATGTGATTTTATTTCTATTTATGATGAGTTGTTTCAGGAACCCAGAGGATTGCCTCCGAAACGAGAAATCCAACATGAGATCCATTTGCAGCATGATGCTCCATTTCCAAACATTGGTATGTGCAGGATGTCATCTATCGAGATGGAGGAGATCAAAAAGTAGGTACAAGAATTATTGGACCATTTTAAGGGGTCATCCGGCCAAGTACTTCTCCATGCGGCTCGCTTATTGTGTTAGTGCCTAAGAAAGATGGCACATGGAGGATGTGCGTGGATTATCGGGCGCTAAAAAAATCACGGTGAAAAACCAATACCCTCTCCCTCGCATTGATGATTTGTTAGATAAATTAAAGAATGCTATCTATTTCACCAAATTGGATTTTCTTAGTGGTTATCACCAGGTTAGAATTGCAGAGCAGGATGTGTGGAAAACCACCTTCAAGACCAAACAGGGGTTGTTCGAATGGATGGTGATGCCATTTGGACTGTGCAACGCTCCAACCACATTCATGAGGGTGATGAATGATATTTTTAGGCCTTTCATTGATGAATTTTTCCTTGTATATTTAGATGATATTCTTGTATTTAGTAGAACTTGGGATGAACATGTATGCCATGTAAAGAAAGTGCTTGATGTATTAAAAAGGGAAGAACTGTATGTAAAAATGTAAAAGTGTGAGTTTAGGAAAACCTATTTGGTTTACCTAGGTCATATTGTCGGTAATGGTCAATTAAAAATAAACCCCTCCAAAGTTGAGGTGATTGTAAAATGGCCTAAGCCTACCAATGTAACATAGGTCCGCAATTTTCTAGGTGTAGTACAGTACTGGTCCATTTCCATTTCCAACTTCTCCGTTATTGAATCACCCTTACACACACTGACAAGTATAAAACAAGCCTTTCAGTGGGGAGGAAAGCAGCATAAGTCCTTCGAAGCACTGAAAGTAAAAATTAGCACCACACCAGTCTTGGATTTACCCGATATTCAACAGCCTTTTGAGATCGAAACCGATGCCAGTGGGTACACCATGGGGGTTGTACTATTGCAGAAAAAAAAGCTAATATGTTACCATTCAGATAAGTTCTCCCAGGCTGTCATCAATTACCTCACTTACGACAAGGAACTGTATGCCTTGGTCCAAAGTGTGAAAAAGTGGAAACACTACTTGATCGGCAAGGAAACCATTATCCATACAGATCACCAGCCCTTGCAATACCTTCAGTCACAGACCAAGTTACAACAGGCTCGTCATTTCAGGTGAATGAGTTTTCTATATTAGTTTCATCTGGTAATAAAGTATAAGAAGGGTACTAGCAACAAAGTAGCAAATATGCTCTCTCACCCTCCTATTGCTGCTTCTATTATTTTGCATAATGCTTCATTGTATTTTGAATGTTATGCTGAACAATACACTAACGATGATGACTTTAAAGCAATATATGCAAAACTAACTCATGGATTACAGGTGGATAACTATCATTTGCAGGGGAAGTTGTTGTATCACCTTGGAAAATTGTGCATACCCACAGCAGAAATGGTACATGTAATTCGAGAGGTGCATACCTCTCTTGTATCAGGTCACTTTGGTGTCAAAAAAACATTATGTCATTTACAAAGGTTTTTCTTTTGGCCTCATATGAAAAAAATTGTAACTCGATTTGTAAAGGGATGTGTGATGTGTTCTGTTTCAAAGCCCTCTAATAGAAAACTCAGGCTCTACACACCACTCCCTATTCCGGGTTTTCCATGGGAAAGTGTGTCGATGGACTTTGTAGGAGGTTTGCCTATGTCTAGAAAGGGTCACGACTATTTGTATGATGTCGTAGATATATATAGAAAAATGTGCATATTAATGGCTTGTAAAAAGTAAGTCATTGCTGAGTAGAATGCTTATCTTTTCTTTCAGTTTGTTTGGGTCCACTTTGGTTTTCTCACATCAATTGTGTCAGATCGAGACTCTCGCTTCCTTGGAGAGTTTTGGACCAGCTTGTGGCGAATGATGGACACCAAGTTGAAGAGAATTACAACATTCCATCCACAAACCGATGAACAGACAGAGGTCGTCAACCTTACAGTGGTACACTTGTTGCGAGGCTATTGCAGCAAACATCCCAAGTTGTGAGATGAGCATCTTCCATATGTGCAACATGCCTACAACTGAGCAGTGCATTCTTCTATGCAACATTCACCATTTGAGACATGTTTTGGTTACCTACCAAAGGACCCTTTTGACATGATCTATGAAAGGGATGAAGATGTCAGTGGATGTGATGATAGGGACAAAGCACAACGGTTCATCCAACAGATACATATCATTCACCAAGTAGTGCGAGAGTAGTTGGAAAAGAGTCAGGCTTGATATAAGGCGCGACATGATAAGCACCAAGTTGACCACCAATTTCAGGTTGGTGACAGGGTGTGGTTCCATATCAGCAAGGATCGAATTAAGTGGGAAGGCAATAAATTGTGACCAATTCGGTATGGTCCATTTACCATATTGGAGTAGATTGGGAATAACGCTTTCTGACTTGATTTGCCCGTATACATGCAGATGTACTTGGTCGTGAATGTCAAAATTCTGAAAATTTATGAACCACCATTGATTATGGAAACTGAGAGGTAGGATCAGTGCCTACAGTGGATGACTTTGCACCAGAGTATCTCGATGAATTTCCAGAAGATATCATTCTTGATCAAAGAACCAGGACTTCGCGATGGGGAGATGTGGAATATCTCTGCATTGTTTTCAAAGGGATGCACCCAAGTAAAGCTAAATGGCTTGAAAAGGAGAAGGTGAGGGAGAAATTCCCTCACTTTCCCGTTGATTGATAAGGCTTTTGGTGGTCCAAAAGCTCTTCAGTGGGGAGGAATGATCCAAGAGGCTCATACAGGTCCAAGTACAAGTGGCTTAAGTACAAAGGATAAAAAATAAAAGTGTCTGAAATGTGGCAAACTCAGTGTCAAGTTGAAGACCTCGTCTTTCTAATTTCAACATTGCAAATGATACTCAATTCCGAGTCTGTATGGAGGAGTTAGAGGCAGTCAAAGTTTATGGGTTTACTTGGTGATGTGGTAGCTTAAGGAGGCGAAAAATTTGCAGAAATCCAGCCCCCGGATTCCGTCCAACTCCAGCTGGATTCCAGGTGAATTTGTGGGATAGTTAGTTTGAATCCTTCGGTCAAAATCTAAAATATTTAAAAAGGATAGGTTGTTTTAAATAAAAATTAAAAATGGAAAGGGCGGGCCATGACCCCTGCCCTTGCTCCAAACTATATAAAAAAATTATATTATAAAGGGCGACGGGAATGATCCCCACTGGACCCTACGACAACCTACGCCACCTCGCAACTGTTTCAATGTAATAAGGGTGGGGTGGGGGTTGTCAACCCCGCCGCCCCAACCCAGTTTCCATATATGTGCCATCGGAGTTATGGGGCGGGCCGCCCGATGCGGGTCCGACCCCCCAACTTACCATTAAAAGATATGAAATGGGTTTAAAAAGATGAGCAGGGATTTTAAAACATTTATGCCACCTTTTTATGGACGGGGCAGGGTTTGACCACCCCACCCCCTCCCTCACATTACAGATCTCAACCAACTCGGCTAATTATTCCCTTGGGGAGTCTGCCTAGCCTCATGTATTTAAACTTGCATTTCAGAAGTGCGCCCAGGCAGACTAGGAGCGGCACGGAGCACAAGACAGAGTGGAACCATGAGCGCCTTGCAGGAGGGGGGCAGAACCATGAACTGAGCTAATTTCCAGAGGGCCCAGATTTTTCCGGTGTCAGAATCAGACAAATTTTATATGGACTTTGCACCTCTCGGCGTCACGAATCCAACAGTGCTGTCCATTTCTTCATCAAAGGTCTCCAATTTTCAGGCACTTTCAGCTATGGAGGAATAAGGGTGTAATTTTGCATTGATGCTTGTAATTTCATTTTATTTGCCACTTAATGAAAGAGGGGATCCCCACTGATTGATCAGGGCTTGAGACGTAGTCCCTCTTGGACGAACTCCGATATCAATTCCTTGTCTTCTTTGCATGATTTTATGTGCTTCTATCTTCTGATGCTCATGCCTTTTAAGTTTCATCGTTAAGATGCAATTTTACATGTAATTATTTATTCCATCTCAAAGCTAAAGATTTTGGATCATGCATGGCCATGCCACTTTGTTTGTGGTGTTATATTGTTTGGTTGGCGAAAGAGGAAAGTTAATGGAGCTCAAGGAGAGTTAAGTGTAACCCAATAGGTAGTGTAAAGACTCGTATGAAGCTTGGTGCATGAATAAAGGGCAGAGGAAGGAAAGAATATGACAACTAGTTAGGTTAGTTAGGTTCATTGGGGAAAATGGACAGTTTTAGGACAATCATGATAAAGGTAACATGAAATGTAAAGTAAAAGGGCTTAAGGCATCAAATGCCTTGGAAATTTTTGTATTTGTAATTACCATTCTCAATGTTGTGCATGCTTTGCACAGATAAAGGAAGTTATCTTAACCTTGGCCTTATGAACACTCATAATTATGTTGAGATCATGATATATATATATATAGTAAAAGGGCTTGAGGCATCAAATGCCTTGGATATGTTTGGAATTACCATTCTCAAAGTTGTGCATGATTTTCACGGATAAAGGAAGTTATATTAACCTTGGCCTTATGAACACTCGTAATTATGTTGTGATCATGATATATATATATATATATATATATATATATATATATAGATATATATATGACATTATCTGACAGGGTTTTAAGGGATCATTCTTGTGGAAGAATGATTGTTTTATGCAGGTGAATGGCATTAAAAGGTTCCTGGTTTATGAGAAATTAAATGGAGTAGCCCTAAAAGGTCTATGCGGTTAGTATCATGTGGATATGATTTAATATTGTGTTCTTATAACTATGCTTATGTTTATGTTATGGCAGGAAATGCTAAAGGATACATCAATAGAATAAAATCAATGTGATCCGCGACATGCTGGGACAAGCATGGACAGTGGAAAGAGCCACAGACTCGAGACTTAGGTTGTGGATGCACGTAGTAAGGTGTGAGAAATACACTAGAGGCAAGGTTTCCTGGTAGAGATAGTGTGGTCTCTGTATGTGCAATATTGCTGCTGTGTACATGTTGTACATGTGGTGCTGTGTGCATATTGTACATGTTGTGTTGTGTACATGTGCTACTGTGTCAAGTGTATTGTGTATTTGTTGTATTTTGACATATGTATTTGTTGTGTTGTACTGTGTGTATGTAATGTACACTGTGTATGTATGTGTTGTGAAGGGGATTGGTTCTCAGGATCCTTGGAGGCTATGGATTGGGACATGACCTTTGGAGCTCTATAACAACTTAGGTTCCTTGGATGTTGTGGGTTGGAGCCTTGTAAAAAATTGGGTTCCCTGAAGGTTGTTGGTTGGAGTCCTGTAATAGCTTGGGTTCCCTAGAGGTTGTGGGTTGGGATAGGATCACTGGAGCCCTATAACAGCTTGGGTTCCCTAGAGGCTATGGGTTGAGATAATAATACCTGGATCCTTGGACAACTTGGGATGAGCCCAACCTTGAGTTTCTAATATTGAGGGCAAAGGCGGTATATTCTTTGGATTCCCTTGTTGCTGATATTGCATATGGAAGAGAAGAGAAGGCACTGGGTGCTTTGCGGGTTGGCAATGGATCGAGTGTGTGCAGGTAGTTAAAGAGAAGAAAAAGAATTGGGTGCTTGTCGGGTCTAGTAACCGATTCAGTGTGTGTACAAAAAGGACAAAGAAAAAAGGAAAAAGCAAAGAAAATTTTGAAGATAAGTATCAGTATTTCAATTCAGTTTTAGTTATGCACATAATCTATGATTCTAATTTATGATGGTTGAGTTTTTAGCTAACCAGATGTGATATGTTCATACATGATGAATTGATCAAAGAGCTAATTTGACTTGATATAACATGAAGTACACAAAATTGTAAGTGTACCTTATTGATGAGCTACCAAAGAGGTATGATTTGAATTTATTACAATTCCTTTCGAGTCTAATGGAAATTATGTGAAAGGTACATGAAAGCATGGAAATACCCGGTTTGGGTGGTTGGAATTGACTAAAAAATTTAGTAGCAACATCAAGATGAATTGGAACATGCAACAATATGTTGGTAAAGCACTTCAGGAATAGGGCCATTGTGGGACAATGCCACCCAATAGTGTCCATTGATTTCCATGAGCATGTTATAAACGATATGATGGTTTTGAGGCAGGGATATGCCTTGGTTTTTTGGCCTTCTGATGTGAGGAAACATTGGTAAGGGATGGATTTCCTGAGGGACTGGGAAGAAGATAAGGAGATGTCGGGGAATTGGAAAGTGAGTGACTGCACGAAAGGGGGTGACCGGATTGCCCCACAGACTAGGAAGCAGGGAAGGGAAGGTTGGGGAATAAATTTGTTTTGGTCAATAACATTGTTGATTTGAATCAAAAGCACATTGGGAGTGTGACCTAGACCAATGAACCGGTAATCATTCATTGAGAGAACAAGTAGCGTAAGGATTTCAGTGTTGGACATTGCAGGTAGGCTTGATCTGCAGTGGATTATGGAATTCCTGGGAAAGAGGTGAATACTGGTACTACTTGAGGGTGGAAGTGTGAGCCTTTGGATTCCCTTGTCGCTGATGTGAGCATCGTATCCTTTTATTTGTTGGTTAAAGAAAATATGAATATGTACATATGTATATATTATTGTAAATACCGCGCTGAGTTGTGATTATAAAGCTCCAAATATAGTATGTTTATTTGTTGGTTGAAGCAACTGTGCATAGGCATGTATGTGTATATCGTTGTAAATACAACATCGAGTTGGGTTTATAAAGCTCCATAAGTGGTATGTTTATCATGTTTCAGCACATCAAGTTGTGCTTATAAATCTCCATAAGCAGTATGTTTTGTTGGTAATAAGTGTCATAGAACACTAAGGATGATGTTCCCCCAAGGTGGAGGATTTCGTAACATCCCTTGGTTGATTTTCCATATAAATAAAATATGACCAAGGTCATGTAACACATATTCCAAGTTGAATGGTGGGAAAAAATTATAGTGGGCATCACTCGTGGTTTATTAATGGTTATGGAAATTGGAAAATAGATTGGAAAAGGAAAAGAGATAATAAATGGCATTTAATTAAGGAAATAAAGGAAAATAGGAGAAAAGGGAGATGAGGGGACACAAATATGCATACAAGGGAAATTAAATATAAAATAAAGGAAAATGAAAGAAAAAGGAAAAAGGAAAGGAAGAGATTAGACATAAATGATAAAAATACACGTGAGAAACAATTAACATTTTTTGCTCATATTTTGATCAGGATCAACAAAGGAGAGAGAACATGCAAGAGAGCAAGAAAGTAAAGGAAAACAAGGGTGCGCAAGAGGAATTTTCGACAGTGAAAAGTAAGGATAGAAACTAGTTGTGGATTGCAGGTAACAATGTGCATGTGAGAATTAACATGCTAGGATTCAAATGCATGGTGCATGCATTATTTTATTATTTATTTTTGTTTTCATTGGCATTGGATTTTCCTGGATTGATAGTGGTTTCAACCTTGCCTTTCCATTTCCTGGATAGCCATGGTGTTGTGGGTTCCTTATTTGATTTAAGCTTTGGATTAGTAGTAGACTTAGATGTTGGTTTAGGTGGTATTGGGAAAATTTCTGAAGGGTTAATCCAGGTGGCTCCAGAGACGCTTAGAAGTCAAATAGGACTTAGAATAGCTCAAAATTAAAAATGGTCAAATGGAAGCAAAACCAAAACCAAATCGTAGTGCTCGTCGCCTTGATTCCAACAATACGAATGACACTCAAATCCTAGCTCGTATGGTCAAGTTATTCACGGTTAAATTTTTGGTCAAAGAGCACAAGTGGCAGGCTTAAGGAGACTACAATTTGACTGAGACCATCGCACAAAATCCAGCTCCTGAGGACGAGCGAATTTATGGGATGGTTAATTCGTCTAGTATCACTTATTTTCTGGTCAAAGGTTTTTGGCCAATATGCCTTAATATATGTAAAAATGAAAAAAATATATACAAATTCGGGTGGCAAGCCACCAACTCCGCCACCCCACCCCAACGATCAGATCATATTATATATATATATATATATATATTGTATATATTGGTTGGGGCAAAGCCACACCACTAAACAAACACCAAACAACGACCAAAGGTCGAGATTGACGGGGCTCAAACTTGCCCGACCCACGTGGTAGGCCCCCACTGGGTGATCTCACAACATAACTACAATGGTCAACAACCATACATCTCCCACGACCATAACCATTACAAAAGAAACCGCCGACAAATATGGACCGACACCATATATATAAATTCCGATGTTAACCGACAAAACCTTACCCCGTATGCCAAGGGATTCACACTGGAACCAAACACGTCTTTGAATGGTTGTTAAAAAATATATGAGAGTAGGGATCAACGGGGTTTTGAACCCCTGACCTCCCAACTTTGGCACCTCTGCCCTAATCAACGCGCCAATGCCGCTTCATTGCAAACTCCACCACGATTTTATATTTATGCTCAATCACGCTGGTAAATGGGAATGCAGCGAAGGCGGAAGAGGAGAGTCGAGCCAACAGAGGGAAGAAGTCAGAGAGATGGAACCATGTAGAGGTGGAACCTTGCCCACACAGGGGGTGTGGAACCTTGAACATGGAGAATATTAAGATGTTGAAAAGATTCCCGGGAGGTAAATTTTCATAGTAACAAAATGTTATCAAGTTCATAGTAATTTTTCTCAGAAAATTTCGAAGGGAGCATGATGGTGAGGTCAGATTCTCCATCTGAGCAACAGAAATTCAGGTACCCAACAACAAGAATCTTTGAAGAATGTTGAGGAATCTAAAATATTCCCTAAGGGATGATTTTTGACAGTATCAGAACCAGGCCGAGTTTATACTCATTTTTATCATAATTTTACATGGAGCGCAGTAGAGTGCTCAGAATCTTCATCCAAGCAGTGGATTTCAAGGTCCGGTTCAAGAAAGAATATTTGAGGGAATCTTCAAGATTCCCGAGGGTCCAAAATTTGACTGTGTCATAATTGGACAAGTTGACAGTCGATTTTACACCACTCATTGCCAAGAATTCAGTGGTGTAGTCCATTTTAGCAACTAAACTTTGCATTTTTCGGCCATCTTGTAAAGTGGAGGTATATGATGCAGTTATGTCATGTTTTTCTTCTAATTTGCTGAGATGACGTTGTTATTGTTGAGATCCCTCATTACCGTTATGTCAAGGGATACTTGTTGCCACATTATGTGAGATTTTATTAGCTTGTGACGCTGGAGGAAAGCCCATTTGAGTGAGATATCCTGTATGGAGAACGTCTAGTGGAGAGACATGCCACTCTTGATGAGGGAATTTTCCCATATGAGTGATAACGTCCGGTGGAAAGACACACCACTCTGGCTAAGGGTACTTGTCCTTATAATGGCAAATAACATTCCATGTACATTATCATCATTTGTAGAAATTAATTAAGTGACCTCCACTCTCTTGACATCGGGCCTAGAGACGTAGCCCACACTGGGTGAACTCCATTATCAATTTTTGTGTGTCCTTGATTTGGTGGTTGTCATTATGTGTTCTCTTCTTTAAATCATGCATATGTGGTTGTTTTATGTTCTTTCACATGCATTTTTGGTAACTTAAAAAAATTAAAAGGTATTGGTTAATTCCAATAACTGAAGAGATCCAGATCAAGTTTGGTATCAGAGTGGTCTTCTTGCTGATGTGAATTACAAGTGTGGAAACCAGAGATTGAAAGTGCAATGGAGAACAAAAAATATCTCTATGAGGACCTCCTCAGGATGGCATGCGTGGTGGACATGATGTATGCAGATTATGAGGAGAATATGGCAAGAAAGGGACAAGAGAAAGAAGGAGAAAATAACAATGCTCTACATATTCTAGTGATCATTATTCCTCTGCATCTTCTTCTCATCATTCAGATGAGGAGATCAATGAGAGCCTTCATGCAGATAATGTTGAATTGAAGAGGATTATAGGAAAAGAGAAAGAGGAGAAACAAAGACTACAGCTTCAACTACGAGCCACAGAAGAGGCCTTGGAAGAGTTGAAGCGCAACGAAGGCTTAGCGAAGCCATCATCACTTGTTTCAGAATCAAAAACTGGGGTAAGCAGTGTTTAAAGTTCTTCAATTTCATCTTCACATGACACTATTCATATTGGAAACATGGAGGTACCCATTACATGAACTGGCATGAGACTCCTTACCAAGTTGGTGTATAAAGGAGGAGGACTTGGTGTTAATGGGAAATGCATGAATCAACCATTGGAGGTCATGTAAAGACCTCAATACATAGGTTTTGGATACATCGAAGGAAAATTCTCAAAGGTGTCAGAATCTTCCAAGACATTTTTGAAACCATCAAGGAAAGAGGATGATGGGAACACATCACCATCCCCCCATAACAGTGCACATTGCAGACAAAGAGATGAGGCAAGCTCTCATCGCCATAATTGCATTGGAGACTACCAAGAGAGGTATAACAAGTCTCAGTATTCTAGAGTTCATTTTGATTACAAGCATGTTGCTAATAATGAATAAATCATGGCATAAAAAACTATGTAGTTTTTTTGGTTTACATAACCATGTGATTGTTGAGTGCTAGAAGAGAATGGTAACAAAAAATAGGATGAGGTGTGAAAGGCCTTCTTCACATCGGGGAAAGAAGAAGGTTAAGAAGGTCTGGAGGAAGAAGAATTTTTATTTTCATTGCAACAAAGGTGGTCATCAAAGAGCCACCCGTTAAAGGCTCCATCTAGAGCAACGTCTTAAAGAAAAAGCACCCATGCATAAACCAATTGGTGAAGATGTTCGACAAGCAAATCCGCCACGTACCTGTTTGTGCACATTGTTGAGTAAGAGATGATTTTACTAGACATGATAGCTTTTCATGGCCTCACTTTGTAAATCATGCGTTGCAATATAATGTAAAAGTGATGATGTTTTTTCCATCGCTTGTTAAAACAACGATGATGTTTAGGCCTTTGATTGATAATTGGGGTATTGAATTCCATTATGATGTAAAATTGACCACAAAGTGTGTCTTATAAAATTGTGGCAAATATGGGGATGATTGGGTCATGATTGGTAATATAATGGAGCATGTAGTTTTCAAATATTGTACTATAGGTTTGCAGAGGATGTAGGTGTCTTCTCATCACTTATGGCTCCGAAGAACAAAGGTGAAGGAGAAGGAAGGGTGACCTGTCAGGACACTTGTGGTGCAAACAATGTACACACCAGTTGCAGATTATGTTCATGATTTTGGATGACCAAATGCTCCTCAATGGGGAGGAATGAACGAGGTGGCTCTAGAGACACTTAGAAGTCAAAGAGTACTCATAATAGCTCAAAATTCATAGTGGTTATATGGAAGTAAAACCAAAACTAGATTGCAGTGCTCATCACCCTGATTCAAATGGTGCGAACGACACTCAAATCCAAGCTTGTATGGTCAAGTTATTCGCGGTCAAAATTTTGGTCAAAGAGGACAAGTGGCAGGCTTAAGGAGACTACAATTTTGCTAAGACCGACGCACAAAATCAGGCTCCCGAGGATGGGCAAATTTGTGGAATGGTTAATTCATCTATTGTCCCTTATTTTCTGGTCAGATGTTTTTGGCCAATCTACCTTAATATATGTAAAAATAAAAAAATAAATACAAATTTGGGTGGCGATCCACCAACCCTGCCACCCCACCCCAACGATCACATAATATTATATATATTGTATATATTGGTTGGGTCAGGGCCGCGTGTTGCAAGCCCTGCCCACCAAAAATACACCAAAAAATTACCAAAGATCGAGACCGACGAGGCTCAAACATCGCCCGACCCACGTGGCTGGCCCCCACCGAGCGGTCTCACAACATAACCGCAATGGTCAACGACCATACACCACCCACGACCATAACCATTAAAAAACAACTGCTGAAAAATATGGAATGACACCATATATATAAAATTTGATGTTAATTGATGAAACCTTACCCCGTATGCCAAGGAACACATATTTGAATGGTCGTTAAAAAATATAACAAGGAGAGGGTTGGCGGGGTTTTGAACCCTCAACCTCCTGGCCTTGGCACCTCCACCCTAACCAACGCGCCAATGACGCTTCATTGCAAACTCCACCACGATTTTATATATATGCTCAAATGCACCAGTCGATGGGAAGGCAATGAAGGTGGACCAGGAGCACCGAGCCAACAGAGGGCGGAACTCAGAGCGGTGGAACCATGCAGAGGTGGAACCTTTCCCAGAAATGGGGTGTGAAACCCTGAACATGGAGAATAGTAAGATGCTGAAAATATTCCTTGGGAGGTAAATTTTCACAGTAACAAAATGTTATAGTGTTTATAGTCATTTTTCTCAAAATTTCATAGGAAGCGCGATGGTGAGGTCAGATTCTCCATCTGAGCAACAAAAATGCGAGTGCCCAAGAAAAAGATTTTTTAAAGAATCTTAAGGAATCTAAAAGATTCCCTAAGAGCTTATTTATGATAGTCTTAGAACCAGGCCAAGTTTATACTCGTTTTTCTTAGAATTTCACAAGGAGCACAGTGGTGTGCTCAGAATCTTCATTCAAGTAGCAGGTTTCAAGGTCCTCTTCAGGAAGGAATCTTTGAGGGAATCTTCAAGATTCCCAAGGGTCTAAAATTTGACGGTGTCAGAATTGGGCAAGTTGACAGTCGATTTTACACCACTCATCGCCAGAAATTTAGTGGTGAAATACATTTCAGTAGCTGAGATTTAAATTTTTAGGCCATCTTCTAAAGTGGAGGTATATGATGCAGTTATGTCATGATTTTCTTCTGATTTGTTGAGATGATGTTCTTATTGTTGAGATCCATGATTACCATTATTTTGAGAGATTTTTATTTCCACATTATGTGAGATTTTATTAGCTTATCATGCTGGAGGAAAGCCCATTTGAGCAAGAGTTACTGTAGGGATAATGTATCATGGAGATACATGCCACTCTTGATGAGGGAATTTTCCCATATGAGTGAGAACGTCTCGTGGAGAGACACACCACTCTGGTTGAGGCTACTTGTACTTATAATGACAAAGAAAATGCCATGTACATCATCATCATTTGCAACAATTAATGAAGTTGCCTCCACTCTCTTGACATTGGGCCCAGAGACGTAGCCTACACTGGGTGAAATCTGTTATAAATTTTTGTGTGTCCTTGATTTGATGGTTGTCATTATGTGTTATATTATTTAAAGCATGCATATGTGGTTATTTTATGTTCTTTCACATGAAATTCTGATAACATCACATAAGTAAAATTTATTGGTTAATTCTGGTAGCTGAAGAGATCATGATCAAGGGTCAAGGGTGGAGATGAGTTTCTCCTGGAACTCTTGACGGATGGGTGGAGACAGGAAAATTCCTCTGGAGCTGGGAAGGAAGTTAGAGGAATCCATGCTTGTTTTGGTATTAGTGATTCCTAGACCGATTTAGGTGAAATAATTGTGGTTGAGGGTTGAGGTGGTTTGGCCTATGGAAGCTCAGTTGGTTCTATTTTGGTTTAACCCATATAATCCAACATTCATGATTGGAATATGGCATAGGGGTGATTATTTGAAAGAGATATTTGGTTCAACCCAATCTATGGTAAGGTGGTACTTGGAAGTCCAAAATTGGCTGGAATTCACATATGTTAATATGAGTTACTTTCATATTGTGATTAATGAGCACATGTACTGGTTATTATGCTAATCTTATGGTTGGTTTGTAATGGATATTATTATGGTTATATGTTGGTTATAGGTATGGTTATAAGATGTGCTCTTGATATGGATTTTGTTCATGATTGGATAAGTCATTGAATGGTTAATGTATGCATGGGATAAGAAGTGTTTTTGCAACTAGTTTGAGAGGGAATTGAGCCTTCTTGATGATTCTTTGATGAAGTTAAGAATATCATGATTAGATATGCATTCACGACCTGTAGCTTCTATGTTTACCATATGTTTGACGAAATGTTTATTATGTGACTGGCATATCTTGAGAAATGTTTAGCCCTTGTATTGGTTGTTTAGACTTGTTATGACTCGAGACTTGACTCTGGAAAGTTATGGGAGATTATGGGTAGTGGATTGTAGGCCAACCTTGAAAAAGTGGCATAGATCTCGCCACCGCATGCACATAACTGGAAGATTTCAGTCATAACTGCATTCAGGAAGGCTTATGGGTGTGGTTGTAGCCTCCCAATCACATGCACAATGTGTTAAGGGTGCAGTTGGGAGGTAAAGCTTATGAAAATAAGCTCCATATCAGGGATTAATTACCATGGGTGGTTGTTAGACTCCTCAGTGATATGGTGTACCTGATGGGTGGCAATATGTGTTCCGGTTAGTAGGCCCCACTTCCATAATTGGGACTTGGAGGTCGGGTCATGTCATAGTAATAGTCAACTCATGTTTACCCAGGAGAGCTTGTAAAAGTCGGTAAATGTGGGGTGGGGTGTTACAACAACTAGTTGGGTCTATGAAACCGAAAGGGAAACAACCCCACACCCATCCTAATACTTATAACTCAAGGACCCGAGACTCTGAACCCTCACTTTTAGTATGAAAACCAGTACAAGGGACAGATTGAACTATATATTTATTCATAGACCTTAACAATCAACAAGATGAACACAAACACATCGTTTCTTACTTCCACCATGAACATAATAATAGACAACATAATCCATGCATGCATTAGATTCATGAATACATAGAATATTATTCCAATCATGATTACAACAGTGAGCCTCACTGTTAATTCAACATTTAAATTTATGAACACAAAGTATTTCATCATTCACATATGACAAGAATCAAAATAGTCCATACGACAATATACACAAGCAATTTACACTTATCTGTGCATTTAAATATGGCTGGAAAATGAAATAGGGACTTCAACTCTCCACCCAACCATAGGCTAGTCACACTGCAATATTTCTTACAGCCAACCACCCAGAGCTAGATCCAAAGTTTGAAGGGATGTGTATCCAGGTACATACACACACAAGGATTAATCACAAAACTAGGAGAAGGAGTCCACTATCAAGGTGGTTTCACAACCCTAAGTCAAGCACCTTAGTGACTCACTTGCTCTCTGGTTAAAACACAGAGCTTCACCAAGATCAAATGAATTATGTATCAGTTCTAGGATATATAATTAACTGATTTTGGTGGTTTATCAACTAATTCTCATGGCAAGAGTCGTAGGGGTTCGAAATATATTGTCTTGGTGGTTTCATAGCTTGAAGGAAAGCACCAGAATGATTCATATTCCCCTATTCTGGTATTTTATTGGAACCATGTGGTTTCATAGCCCCAAGGAAGGAACCACAGTGATCTAGTTCTCCATTGATCTCCTCAATGTTCAATCAAGCTTAGACACACCATCTAGTAGCCTCAACACAGTCGTAGGGAACACATTCTCAAATCACATAACACTGGTTATATTCATGCTCTTCTCTAGTCTTTCTAGCTCCCATGTCGTTCCCACTACAATAGGTTTGAACAAATACCCTCTCCATTATCTTCACTTGGAACTCCCTTGTTCCTCAGATTTGGTGCTCTTCGTGTTCTCTATGGAGTAAATTCTCTGCCAATCACTTTTATATCTCCACAACTGCCAAAAAATTGAAGGATGAAGTATGATCCTCCCTAATATTCCCTCACCACCATGGCCTTTTGGTTCAAAGGATATTTCTCTCTCTCCATGTTTCAAAAGGGGAGGGGACGATATGGAATCATCCTCCACTTAGGCTACCCACTCCACGACTTCAATTCTCGTCGCCGCAGGACAATCTGTGGCCAGTTAGGTAGTTATGACAATTAAATGTGGTTGGAATGGATTTCTATCATCACACCATAGGAAAACCAACCCACACACAATAGCCACACCACAACCATCTAAGCATGCAACAAGTACTCAACAACCATCCCCTTAGAGCTTTGGATTTGTATGTCCCTCCAGTCAAGCCAACCAATTGAAATTCACATTTAATTTATTTTATGTTTATGCATAATGTATCAAACAACCATGGCCTCCATGTTGGAATTACATAGTCAAAATTTTAACATCACAACAACAGGGGTAATGTGAGGGATGTTGCAATCCATTTAGGCTTCCTAAATACCCCTCTACATACTTTTAGCAACTCCTTCAATTGATTTTTTTTCTCTTTAGTACATCCCTCCAAGGATGTATTTATCAATATTAATTCATCAACTCATTATGTCACCCTTAAGAAAAGTAACACATATTTCTTACTAGAACTAATCAGTTTCTTAGCTTGGTTAGCACTTACTAGTGAGATATTTGATTTACCTTTATGTGCATCAATTCCCATTTTTTATTAGGAGATAGTAATTTCTATTTGCACGAATATTTCATTCCTCATATACATGTATGGGATTTCAAACAAAACAAAACACATGTCAAGGGGTACTAAATTTAACTCAAATTCATCAATAAACTTTGCACTAATAGAAAATTTGATTTTAACACTACCGAGTCCCCTTAATGACTTACAAATGTTACACGGTACCCAATTTGTTTTTTTCTTTTTAATATCTTAAAATAAGCTCTGATACCACATGTAACATTCATTTCCACCCCCATGAACTAAATTGAGTTGTGAGAGGTGCTACTTGTTGTTTGGCTCGATCTCCAAGGTCTGTTATGTGTTAGGTCCCTATATTACTAGTGTAGTCCCTTATTATTGTAGTGTATCCCCCTTACTATTATTGTTGTACCCCTGTAGTCCCCATATTGTTATTATTGTTCCCCATAAAACCCCACTATTTCTATTGTTGGCCCTTAGATTATTATTGTGACCCCATGGACTCCTATATATAGAAAGGAGGTTTTGTCATTTGAATCATCCAAGAAATTTTCATTTACATAGTGTAAAGGAGGTTTCCCCCTTGAAGTGGCTGATTTCTAAGGCGTTGATCTCTCTTTTATTCTATTTTGGGAGTCGGTTTCATAACATTTGGTATCAACACTTCGAATTTTAGGGTTTCGCTGCTTCAAACAGGTTGTCTTGGAATTTTCGCTATAACTTTTTTTATATGAAGGTTCAGATGCTAAAAAAAAACCCATTTGCAAAGAAATCTTGAGGAAGTTCCTATAAAAATTTCAGATCTTGGTTTGCAATATTTTCAGAGATATGATCTGTGGAAGTTAGGGTTTTTGCAGGCTCCCGAATTTCATCTCAAAGAGGTGATCTTGGGAAAATTGTCATAACTCTCTCTCTGAGCATCAGATTGGAATTATGTAAAAAGTGGCCAAAATTACACAGAACGTCATTTTCTGTGTATCAATTTTAGAGCCAAAGGAGGAAAAAATGACACGTGGCACGTCATACAAGTTCAATCTACTGAACCAGTCCATAATTAGGCCATGGTGGGATATTGAGAATAACTTTGTCTCGAAGAATCCAAATCAGGTCAGACCTATGGCATTAGAAAGAAGAATCAGAGGGCTATTACAGGACTGAAGCTTAAATCTCGGGGATACATCAGTTTCAATATTGATCTCCTCAAAAGCAAGAAAAATGTGTGTATTTTGTTTTCAAATTGCACAAGTCTTGTTTGAAAAATCAGTTTGAAGTGATTCCAAGGGCATATTGAAGCATAGATATTAGTATTGTGTTCTAAAATACCCCCTAAAAAGAATTCAACTCCCATTAAGTTCTCAAAATTCTCTACTATGACTCATGAAGAGGAAGAAGTGCAACATGATATATCAAAATTACAAGAGCAAGTGCACCAAATTTCTCTCTCGTAAAGAGCAACAAAAAATGAAATGGAAGTTTTGAAGAAAGGTGTGGAACCCAAGATGAATGGTTTGAGGAAAGGCATGGAAGCTAATATGGATGGCATGGAAGATAATATGGATGGCATGGAAGCTAACATGGAATACATGAAGAATGATATAAAATCAGACATGGAAGGTTTGAAGGAATTTTTGACAAAGTTGATACAAGAAATGATTCCTAATGGCGAAAAGGTAGTTTAGGAAACTCATGATGAGAAAAAAATAAATGTTAATCGTGATTTCATAAACTCTAATGTTGGATTGAAGACCCACCATATTCCAAAGATGGATATGAGGAAGTTTGAGGGCAGGGATCCCATAACATAGATACTAGACATGGATCAATATTTTGATCTCCATAATGTGAAAAACACACAAAAGGTACGCATTGCAACTTTACATTTAGAACAAAATACATTTGTATGATATCGATGGCTTTTTTTCTTTCAAAAAAAATGTCACTTGGTCAATTTTTACAAAGGAAATGATAGCAGATTATGAAGATACAAATAGAAACACCTTCTTTAGCCAATTGATAAATCTCAAACAAAACAGTTCAATGGTGGAGCACATTGAGGACTTCCAAAAATTGAATATAAGGGTAACTGATATTCCAGAGGAACACAGGATTTATGTCTTCATAGGGAATTTAAAGGATAACATCCAACATGAGGTTAGCCTTTGGGAACCTGATTCATTGGAGAAGGCATTCAGGTTGGCAAGAAAAATTGAAAGTAAATTTATGGCGACAAGGAAGCCTACCAGTAACATCTATAAAGATGAAAGTTTTTCTACTCCTAGACTTCCACAACCTACAAGGTTTACACCACAACAATTGGAAGAAAAAAACACAAAAGGGATTTGCTACAGTTGTGATAGAAAATACACTAAAGGTCATAAGTGTGTTGAGAAGAAATTATTTTATATAGATTGTGAAGAGGAGGAAGAAAATGAACAAGAAACTTCAAAAGAAGAGGATATACACCATGAAACAACCCTAGAGAAAGAAGAAATGAGTCTAACCATATCCTGTAATGCATTGGCAGGAATTACCACTCCTCAAACTCTCAATATAGAAGGACATATCAAGAAGAAAAAGGTAATAGTGTTTATTGATTCGTGAAAATCTATATCTTATTCACTGTATGTATTAAAGAACGAATTGTTTCTATACCCAAATAATTTAACTCAGGTTATGGATGCAAATGATAATTATAAATTTCTCTGAAAGAGCCTTAATACTTGTTAACATGTGGGATTATTATATAATTGAATAGCCCAATCATTTCCATTCCAATGGAGGTGTTTACAAACACAGGAGCACAATGGTTACAATATTTGGGGACGACAGCTTTAATTTTCAAGTTTACTTTCGAATTTTTTCAAGGAAAGGAAGGTTAATTACTGTATCGGTAAGCCAGAAAGATAATGTTTCCAATGTCATGACAAAGCTTCTAAAGAAAGAACAACGAGGCGTAATTGCACAATTATGCTCACTAGAAGTTCCGACATCAAAATCATCTATTTCTGCAGATCTCCAAAAGTCTTGGACAATCATTCCAAGGTGTTTGAAATTCCCAAAGGACTCCCACCTATTCGTGATCATGATCATGCTATTCATTTGATTCCAGGAAGTGTTCCTCCAAACATCAGGCCTTATAGATATCCTTACTTCCAAAAGAGTGAAATTGAACGTATGATTGCAGAAATGTTAGAGGCGGGTATAATTCAACCTAGTCGAAGTTCTTTTTCCATTTCCATTAGCACTGTTAATAAGGATGGACTGTGGCAGATGTGCTGTCCGGATTGTAGGGAGTTAAATGAGCTCACTATTAAAGATAATTTTCCCATTTCTGTGATTGATGAATTATTGGATGAATTACATGAAGAAATGTATGTTACCAAGTTGGACCTTCGTTCAGGATATCATCAAATTAGAATGAAGACTAAAGATATTCTGAAAACAACATTTTCGAACTCATGAGGGTCATCATGAATTTTTGGTCATACCTTTTGGCCTTACCAATGCACCTTCTACATTTCAAGGGTCGATGAATTCCAATTTTAAACAGGCCTTCCTTAGAAAATTTGTGTTAGTATTTTTTGATGATATACTAATCTACAACGGGTCTTGGAAGGATCATGTTCAACATGTTGACAAGGTGCTCAAAATATTGGAGCATAAACAACTATATGCAAAAACCACAAAATGTTTTTTTGGAGTACAAGAGGTGGAATATATGGGTCATATTGTATCTCAGGTTGGTGTTTAGTTAGAACCTAACAAAATTAAATCCATTAAGGAATGGAAAGTCCCCACAACCATAAAGCAGTTGCGAGGTTTTTTTGGGTTAACGGAGTATTATCGCAATTTTTTAAAGAATTATGGGAGAATAGCAGCACCTCTAACAACATTATTGAATAAAAATGAATTTTCATGGACTCTTGAAGAAACTAAGGCCTTTGAACATCTTAAAGAGGAAATGTGCCTAACACCGGTCTTAGCTATGCCAGACTTCACAAAAACCTTTATTGTGGAATGTGATGCCTCGGGAAATGGAATTGGTGCTGTTTTAATGCAAGAAGGAAGACCCATTGCTTTTTAAATTCATCCAATCAAAGGAAAGTATTTACAGAAAGCTATTTATGAGAAGGAAATGTTGGCAATACTACATGCACTAAATAAATGGCGAACTTACCTAATGGGAAGATACTTCAAGGTAGAAACTGATCATGATAGTCTTAAATACTTTTTGGAACAAAGACTATCTTTAGAAGAGCAGCAAAAATGGGTCACAAAAATGTTGGGTTATCACTTTGAAATCATCTACAAAAAAGGGAAGCTAAATGTTGTTGCAGATGCACTCTCAAGAAAGGATGAGGAGGTGGAAGCATTGTTTTGTGCCATTTCTATTATCCAACTAGATTGGATAACTGAAGCAAGGAAGGAATGGAAGAATGACGAAGAAGTGTGGACACCCATTCAAAAGTTGCAGCAAGATTCCAGTACATCTGATACATTTAGTTGTAAAAATGATTCCCTATGGTACAAATATCGCTTATATCTTTGTAAGAATTCCCAACTAAAAAAAGGAATGCTTTCGGAATTTCACTCCTCTCCCGTTGGAGGACACTCAAGAATTTTAAAAACTTCCCACGGGGTGAAGAAAGAATTTTTTTGGCATGGCCTTAAATTTGATATTCAAAAGTTTGTGGTAGAATGTTTGGTTTTCCAACAAAATAAATTTGAGACAATTAAGACCCTGGTTCTGCTACAACCTTTACCCATTTCAAGTCAATGTTGGGAGGAGGTTTCAATGGATTTTATTATAGGTTTACCTAACTCCGAAGGAAAGAATGTCATCATGGCGGTAGTTGATAGACTTGCCAAGTATGCACACTTTTGTGCATTATCTCATCCATTTAAAGCAAGTACGGTTGCTACTACATCTATGGAAACAATTCAAAAGCTACATGGAAACCCAAAGATTATTGTAAGTGACAGAGATCCCATTTTCACTAGAAATTTTGGGACCAAAGTATTTTCTTGTTTGGGTACTCAACTAGCCCATAGCTCATCTTATCATCCTCAATCCGATGGGCAAACTGAGATAGTGAACAAATGTTTGGAAGGATATCTTCGTTGTTTTGTATTTGATAAACAAACACAATGGGTCAAGTGGCTACCTCTGGCTGAATGGTGGTATAACACTTCTTTCAATATTGTAGCAAAAATGACCTCATTTATGGCACTTTATGGATATCATCCACCGTCCATCATATTATCTTTAAGAGAAAATTATAAGGTTCATGTAGTGGAAGATCACATCGAGCATCAAAAATTTCTCCAACTCTTAAAGGATAACCTAAAATTGGCACAAAATCGAATGAAACAACAGGCAGATCAACATCGTAGCGAGAGAATTTTTGATGTAGGAGATTGGGTATTTTTACGGCTACCACCATACAAACATATGTCACTCAAGCAAGCTAAGAAGGATAATAAACTATCGCCAAAGTAATATTGTCCTTACAAGGTGTTGCAAAATATTTCTACTTGGCATACAAATTGGAGCTTCCTACTTCTTCTCGAGTGCACCCAGTTTTCCACGTTTCATGCTTAAAGAAGGTTATAGGTGACAAACTTCCAGTTCAAACAATATTTCCAGAAATTGATGAGGAAGGAAAAATTATAGTGGAACCTGAAGAATTCATGGAAACAAGAACTCGAAAGCTATGAAATCGATCAATTTCAGAGTATCTCATCAAGTGGAAGAACTTACCCACTGAATATTCCACATGGGACGATGAGAATTTTATACAAAATCATCCATAGCTACTCAAGCTTTTAGGACAACACTTTTTTGAAGGAGAGGGGCATGTTAGGTCCCTATATTACTAGTGTAGTCCCTTGTTATTGTAGTTTAGCCCCCTTTATTGTTATTGTTGTACCCCTGTAGTCCCCATATTGTTATTATTGTGCCCCATAAAACCCCACTGTTACTATTGTTGGCCCTTAGATTATTATTGTTAGGCCGGCTAGGATTATATTGTGACCCCATGGACTCATATATATAGAAAGGAGGTTTTTTTCATTTGAATCATCCAAGAATTGTTCATTTATTTAATGTAAAGGACGTTTCCCCCTCCGAGTGGTTGATTTCTAAGGTTTTTATCTCTCTTTTATTCTATTTTTGGAGCTGGTTTCATAACATTATGAATATGAAGTTAGCAAAAACCTTATTTTTTCAAGACTATGAAATTAAATTTTGATGCCATTGTTGTGTTCAACAAGTTGAGAGAATTATGGAAGTGTCACTCTTACTTCAATCCAAGCCCCAAATCAAAATTTATACTCATTAAAATTTTATCCCATTAAAAAGGGGTCCATGTCAAAAAACTATCCACTGGTACCCACATGGCCTCCATGTAACCGTGACAGGTCATTTTGATGGGAATTTTTGGTCAATTCCACATCATGCCTCTTGGGGCCATCACTGTCTATAATGTTCAATGTCAAAACAAAGGTCAAGGGGCAGTAGGCGACGGGCAGTAAAGGCAATAAGGTTCCACATCAATGGAACCCTATTTGGATCGACCAACCCTCATCGACATGCCAACTAAAAGTTATGATATGCACTGGTGTTGCGTGGTGGGTGTTGAGAGGTCGGTGGAGCACAATGTTTCGATGTTAAAAGTTCCACCTAGATCTAACTCTTAGCCTTTCCATCCACATCGATTGGTATTTGGCCATTGAATCAACTTATGCCTAAGTAATGAATTCATGATTTGCAAATGATGGCCAATGACCAACCTTCATGATACAATCCATTGGGTCAGAGTTCTGCCATCTCCTGCTCGCTGTCGGCCCCACCCACATCCAATGATTTTAAACTATGTTTCTTGCCTTATATGACGACATACACATATAACATTGAAGACAAATCTAAGGTAATCTCTATGAACAACAAGGCAATTGCCTCACTTCTATTGGAAACTTGAAGTCCTAAGGTGTATAACGACCCAAGGGCCTAATTCTTGGACAACATAATCATTGATTGTGAATATGTTTGATAGTGAGTTGGTCCAAAAAAATTATGGGAGTTATGGCCACAAGGCCTGAAGTTACAAATTTTTGGTTTAGACAGAGCAACCAGTACAAGAACACATTTTATTTATATAATTATTCATTCACAAACTTTCAAAGTATGTTTGAGTATTCATGAACATAGTATCACATTCATCATGAATATAACCATAGAAAACATAGTCTAAACTTACAATCAAAATTCATGAATATACATAATATAGTTTCAATCATGAGCATAACAGTGAGCCTCATTGATCAAGCATCATTTATGTTTATCAACAAATAAAGTATTTTATAATTCTCATATAGAAATAATTAACACAATCCATAAGAAAATATACACACAATTTACATTTATCTATGTGTTTAAAGATGGTTGGCAACTAAAGGAGGGAATTCACCTCTCCACCCAACCATAAGGCCAATTGCATTGCAATATTTCTTGCAGCTAACTGCCCCCGAGTCAGACCCATATTTTGAGGGGAAATGCTTGCACAAGGGTATTTCACACTAATGGGTTAGTCAAGCACTCAAGAAATGGAGTCCATTATCCATATGGTTCATCAACAATGCTATGGTAGTAAGCACCTAAGGACTCAACTACTCTCCAAGCTTTAAAACATAGGGCTTCACCCAAATTACAGGGGGGTGGGGGTGTTATTCAATTCTCGAGGATTGAATTCCACAGTGAAAGTGGTTCATTAGCTAGTTAGCAAGCACTTAGCATGCAATAAGTGGTTCATCAGCCTAACTGCAAAAGCCCAATGATTTAAACTAGGGAATGAAGGTGGTTCCTCATCCAATTAACAAGCACTTAACAAGAAATAAGTGGTTCCTTAGCCTAACTGCAAGCACTCGATGATTTAACCCAGGGAATGAAGGTGGTTTCTCAACGAGTTAGCAAGAACTAAGTGGTTCCTCAACCTAACTGCAAGCAACCGATGGTTTAATCCAATCATGGAATTGCACACTAGCAACACAATCTCACACAAGGATTTCAGTGGCCTCAATCATAGTCAAGATGAGTTAACACCCAAAGACATAGGGCGTTAGCTCAATATCACACGACCTCATAATTCAGAAGAGGGGAGAGAATCCAGTTTCATTGGAAGCTTAATTAGTGAGCTATTAAATAATTTCATTTTCGTTCAATAAGTGAGTCTAATCATCAAATCAACTCCACTGAACGAACCCCAAATTTACTATTAATGTCTATATAAGTAGGATTTCACCTACGTCTATTTGAACAACCAAGAGAGGGAGAGAGAGATAACACCACTTTGGCTCCATGATGCATTTTCCTCCACGGTTTTCCTCAATCTGCAATAAGGGAGAATGAGGATGGGCACACCCATTCCAATCTGTGTATTAATTAGTGAGTTGTCAACGACTCTACCAACTCTAGCTCAACTAAAATCACTTCTCATTAAAATATTGTCAGGTAATCATTTTTCTCAGTTGTGGGTGATTCCAACTTTCAATTTGACATGGTATGGCTATTCAGGTTATGAAAAAAAAACATGCAATGTCCATTAGAACTTCGATCCATAGGTTTTCCCTTCCTCCAACGATTTTAATAGATTTTAATTTAATAATTACTAACAGTTAGAATAGAGTTTCAGCCAGTTGTAGTTCCTCATGTTCAAGTCGCAGTCAAATTCGATGTTACAAAATTAGGGGTCAAAACAATGGGATGTTACAAACTCAACCCCCTTAAAGGAACACCGTCCTCGATGTTCTATAAATAGAGAATAAAAAAATTTGAGCTTTATAGTTACAACTCTTTAAATAAAATAACCAATCAAACGAGAATTGTAACCTCAAAACAAGAGCTCTAGTAAAAAAAATCCCCAAAAAACATGAAAACGAAAAGTGTGTATGTTGGAATGACATATTTTTGGGTAAATTTTCAACATTTTTTAAAAATGATAGTGAAAACCAACTTTTTTGTGCAAAAACACCCAGAAAACGAAAATTGTTGATGCTAGAATAACATTTTTTGTTTGTTTGTTTGATGTTGTTTTTTTTTTGGGTAAATTTTCAACATTTTTTAGCAATGACGTTGAATATAAAATATCATAACTCAAAAAAATCTTAAGATTCCAACAATTTTCAGGCATGACATTAAAGATAAAATATCAAGTCTCTGAAAAACCTTAAAATTCTAACAATTTTCAGCTATGGTGTTAAGGATAAAATACTTATAACTGTTTTCAACCATAACATTAAAGATAAAATATCATGACTCAGAAAAACCTTAAAATTTTGATAAATTTTCAACCGTGGAATAAAACCAAATATCATGACTACATCAAACTTTAAGTTTTCAACATATTTCAACCATGGCATAATGGAAAAATTATATGACGAAAAAAACTTTAAAATAAACACCTGAATGAAAGAGTCATTATACCAAGAGTAATTTCTTTTTTAAATGCTAAAAGTATTGCAATGAAAACTTAAAAATCAAACCATGAAATTAACACATTGTGGCGGTGGACTTGATCCATTATAACTAAAAATTGAAAATCAGCTATCAAATTGACACGTAATGGGATCGGGTTGTTAGTCGAGGATCGACACAGACCCTGCAGAAAAATAAATAAATAAAACAAATTAATAAATAAATATATAAATAAATAAAAATGAAAAACATTAAAAAATAAATAAAACATTGAAAACAAAAATTTAAAAATAATAAAAAGTAAATAAAAAATATATATTAAAACATAAAAAATGACCAAAAAAAATTAAATATGAAAAAATATGTTTAAAAAAACAAAAATAAATAAAAAATCAAACATATAAAATGTTAAAAAAAAAAATTAACTCATAAATTTAAAAAAAAAATTCAAAAATTAAAAAGAAATTAAGAAATATAAAAAAATAAATAAAAAACCAAGAAAATATTTCTAAAAAACATAATTTAAGAAAAAAAATTAAGACCAAAAAGCAAAACAATCAAAAGCAAATAAATAAAACCAAATTGGATAATTAAAATAAATAAATAAATAAACAAACAAAATACAAAACTATGAAAAAAAAAACATTAAAATAAATAAATAAAACTTTAAAATAACATTAAAATTTAAAAAATAACCATTAGAAAATTAAAATTAAAAAAAAAAAATCATTAAAATAGAAAAAAAAAATTAATAATAATAAAAATAAAAGTTAATAAAAAATCAGAAGGATGGGTCGGGATGTCTTGAGCTCGATTCATCATTATATGGGACAAATTTGGATTTGGTCTATTAATTTTTCATTTCTCCATGGATGTTTGGTAGATATTGCAGATACATCTTATTATGGACTCTCCAAGTGCTTGGTGGACTGTCTCTAGCTGAGGGAGCGTACTGGTCGTGTCCAAGTGTGGAATAAAGAAAAAATTCCAGGCTCCAATGAACTATTGAGGAAAGTTCGCAACAGGAGGAGAAGAAAAGATATGGTGCGCTCCAACCGCAGGACTAGTTCGAGTGTTGGCAGAGGGAGAGGGCAAGGCATGGCCCACTCTAGTTCCAATAGAGGCAGGGGCCATAGGTGAACTTCTAGTATGAGTCGCAATGTTACCAATGCTTACCGAACTGGCACTCACTCTCAGTCCAAAGAGACTATTAGTGATTGGGAACTGAAATTCGAATAGACCTGGACCTAAGTGAGTAGGACTTGTTAGTAGAGTGGGGTTACATTATTCCAGACTCGGGTAATACTTGGGGTCGCCACGCCTTATTTTTGCAAATCTTGCATGTTTATTGGTTGATGAAAACATTCTTAGCGGAGACCTTGATGCTTCCACCACTAGGAAACCCAAGAATCATAGAGGAGTTTCAGAAAATCCACAGGGAATTATAGTTGATCTAGTGCCAAATTCAACAACAAAACCCCGATTGGCCCGCATAGAGAGACACATTCCATGCTTGCCACTGACAAAACAACCAAGAACCAACACCAGGGACCCTACCCTGGTAGATTCTTCTCATGAATATACTCCCTCAGATGCATAATATAATTTTTTTTTCTATGGAGTAAGATGATAGATAGTAGAGGTTATCATGACAGTTTTGTTTATGTAGCTTTAAAAGACTCACCCACACAATTTAAAATTTGGATTGGCTATAACTCAATTAGATGGTCAACAAACCTGGTTTTCCACTGGGCAAGTTGAGACCATGTGTGTATGGACGCTCATGATGTATTTACGTGTTGAATTTTGAAGGAATAGAAAGACAATACTTCCATTTACAAAAAAAAAGCCAATAAAATAAAATAAAAGTTAAAAAAAAAAAACATTAAAAAAATTAAATTGAAAAATTGAAAAAAAGAAAGCCCCCACCCATAGCCTCTTGGGGGCTGGGTGGGGTCTGGCTCCCTCTGCCTTAGCTTGCGGCGCTTAGGTGGTTGGGCGGGGGCTAGCCGATTTCCCGAATCAACAAGACCCCACCCAACCCTCGAGAGGCCCTGAGTGAGGGCATTATTAATTTTGTATTTTTAATTATTATTATTTTTTTATTTTTAATTTAAAAAAATAGTTTTTTATTTTTTGTTTTTTCTTTCAATCATTTTTTAATGTTTTTTATTTTTACTTTATTTTTATATTGTTTTATGTTTTTTTTTTTTAATCTTTTTAATTTTTGTTTTTAGGATTTTTTTTAAATGTATGTTTTAAATTTTTATTTTTTTTAATATTTATTTTTTATGTTTTTTTACTTAAAATTTTATTGTTTTTTTTTTGGGAAAAAACTTCAAATATCATCATCTTTGGATATAAATTTCATTAAAAAATCATAAAATTTGATATTTTTCCAACTTTTTTTATTCAATTTTTCATAAAAATCTTTTATTTAACATATATTTTTAGTGAAAATTTTCCGAAATACGTATTTTTTTAATTATATCTGTATGCAAGATGTGTATTTTTTTTTCAAGTGTTTAAAACTATTATTGTCTAGTGACAATTATTTTATTTGTATTGAAGTATTAATTAACGATAAAGAAATATATAAAAAATAATAACTTCAAAATAGTAATTTTACTATTATCTTTTAAACTTTGAAAAAAAATTAAGAATCTTATTATAAAAAATCATTGCAAAGAAAAACAAAAAAAACAAGTTTGTAAAACCCTTAAAAAACAAACATCTTAATACGAAAAACATGAAGATGAATAAGACAACTTGAAAAATGGTTAAATAATCAACATTTAAAAAAATTGTGCATAATTAGGACATAAGAAAATTTAAAGT
Source organism: Pinus albicaulis (assembly GCA_034641835.2). NCBI lineage: Eukaryota > Viridiplantae > Streptophyta > Pinopsida > Pinales > Pinaceae > Pinus > Pinus albicaulis. Next base: position 611,988,226 of record CM076584.1, on the reverse strand, counting down.
GTCAAAAATATGCCTAAAAAAAGGTTGATGCTTTTCAAAATCTACATCAAAATTACCAACATTTAAAAATAATTATTCATACTTAATATATCAAAAAATTTAAAGTGTCAAAAATAAGCCCAAAAAGGGGTTTGATGTTGCATCAATACTTTTCAAAATTGGCATGAAAGTCACTAACATTTTAAAAAAATTGTGTAAAGAAAATTTAAAGTGTCAAAAATATTCTCCTAAAAATAGGTGTATTATGAATCAACACTTTTCAAAATCGAATGATTTTTCACCACCTCTAAAAAAGTGAGAACTCGGTCCAGTTCCCATTTGATAGGTTAATGTGTTTTTACATCTATTTACATATTAAACCATATTGGGTATAACACCCTCATTTTATTTGCATGCTCCCAGGTTGCTTCATCTGGTCCAAAGTGCTTCCACAACAACCTGACCAACTCTAGCACTCAATTTCAGAGAACAATCTACCTCTGGTATAGAATGCATAGTCGTTCTGTTTGTAACACTCTCTTGGTTTCCATTTGTATCACAGACCATTCAATGACATGATTAGTGTCACGTACATACTTTTTTAAGAAAATATATGTGAAATACATCATGTGCCTTCACAGTTGGCAGTAAGGCTAGTCTATAAGCTATATGTCCCATTCTTTTCAAAATATGAAATGGTCAACAAACATGGATGCTAATATACCATAGGATCCCACTTTCTGTGAGCTCTTCCTTGGTCTAATGTAGAGGTATACATGATCTCCCACTTGGAATTATATATGCATTCTCTGTAGGTTTGCATAACTCTTATGTATGTCTTGGGTTGCTTTCAACTTCTACATGTTACTAATTATTTCATGTTCTATTTCCTTAACATATCAGGTCCAAGAACCACTTTTCTTACTGGGTCATCCCATATAATGGGGGTATTACACTATATTCCATACAAAACCCTGAAAGGGTTAATTTTCAATTACTCTTGATAACTGTTGTTGTATGGAAATTCAACTAAGGGTAGGAACTCTTCACACCTCTTTGGTTTATGTATAACATACATTCTCAACATATCTTCTAAAATTGCGTTCAACCTCTCAATTTGTCCATCAGTTTGAGGATGATATGTTGTACTGAACGCCAATTAAGTCCCAAAACAAAACAAAAAATGCTTTCCAAAATATTGAAGTGAAGTAGGTGTTCTGATCTAATATGATCTTCTTAGGTATGCCATGCAATTTGAACATCTCCTTCATAAAAAGTTGAGCTATGTCAATGGCCTTGTGAGTGGATTTGATAGGTACAAAGTGAGTTGCCTTGCTCAATTTTTCCACTACCACCCTGATGACATATTGTTGTACTTGTCTGGGTGCCTTCGACAATCATGTGATGAAGTCCATGGATATCAATTTCCACTTCTAGTTAGGTATTGGAATCATATGCAAAATTCCCATTGGGTGTATGCATTCCACTTAAACCTGTTGACATTACAGACACCTAGAAATGTATTCAACAACTTACTTTTCATACCCAACAAATAATACATCTTCTTCATAGTTGTTATCATTTTCTAATAACCATGATGAATAAAGTAAGGTGTTTTATGGAACTCATCCATGATGAGCTTCTTCAAGTCACCTACACAAGGCACACACCATCCTTCGTTATCTTATTGCTTAGTGTTCCTTTTGGTTCTCACTGTAATGATTCCTTTACATGTTGAAAGTGTTCATCATGTCGCAACACATCCTTGATACTTTATTTGATGTATAAATCACAAGTGCTCATCGTTTCTAGATGAGCCACTGGCAGACTTCTTCTAAGTGCATTTTCTACTTTTTTCTCCTTACCCTTGATATACTTGATTTCAAACTCAAACTCGTTGATAAAATCCAACCATCCGGCTTGCCTGACATTTAACTTTGGCTGGTCAAATAAGTATCTCAACCCTCCATGACCTGACATCAACACAAATTATCTTCCAAGCAAATCATTTCTCCACATCTTTAGTGCGTCCACAATTGTTGTGAGTTATAGGTCATGGGTGACATAACTCCTTTCATGCTCAATTATATTTTTTTATTCATAACAGATCAACTATTCTCAAGATAGGTGCAAGAATGAGAAAATGTTTGAGTTATTCAAAGCTAGTTGTGCACTTTGATGTCAGTTGGAATTAGATGTCCAATATTTGATAAATCTAAGATGAATCAACAAAAATATCTGGATAATCCCTTGAAATATCTAACTTCAATGACATTGCAGGGAGTGGGCCACTCTATTATGGCCTTAATATTTCCAGGATCCACGTCAATACCTTCCTTTGAGTTTACACGCCCCAAATATTGAACTTGAGACTTAAATAATTCAAATTTACTGAGTTTAGCATACAATTTGTATTCCCTCAATAACTATAGTGTTTCCTTATAGTGTTCCTCATGTTTTTCTATGGTTTTTGAGTAACCAAGACACAATTACAAACACTAGCGCAAATTTGTCTAAGTACTAACTGAGGACATTATTCACCAAGCACATAAATGTGGTTGGGGCATTTTTAAGCCCAAATGGAACCACCATGAACTTGTAGTTCTCGTATCTCATCCTGAATGCACTCTTGTGAATATTATCATCATTAATTCTGACTTGGTGGTAGCTAGATCTTAAATCTATTTCATAAAATATTGTGGCTCCTCTCATTTCGTTAGATAAATTGTTAATTCTTGGCAATGTGTTAAGTCCCTATATTAATAGTGTAGCCCCTTATTATGTTAGTGTAGCCACCCTTATTGTTATTATTGAACCCCTGTAACCCCCATATTGTTATTATTGTGCCCTTACATTATTATTGTTAGGTCGGCTAGGATTACATTGTGGCCCCTCTAGGATTACATTATGGCCCCATGGACTCCTATATATAGAAAGGAGGTTTTGTAAATTGTATCATCCAAGAATTGATCATTCATGTAATGTATTGGAGGTTTCCCCCTCGAAGTGGCTTATTTCTAAGGCGTTGATATCTCATTTATTCTATTTTTGGAGTTGGTTACACAACATTTGGTATCAGAGCTTTGGATTCTAGGGTTTCGCTGCTCCAAACAGGTCATCGTGGCATTTTCGCTATAACTTTTTTCTACGAAGTTTCAGAAGCTGAAATTTTTAGGGTGCGAAGAAAAAATCCTGAGGAAGCTTGTATAAAAATTTCAAAGTTTGGTTCGCAATAATTTCGGAGATATGATCTGTGGAAGTCAGGTATTTTTTCAGGCTCCTAAACAGGTCATCGTGGCATTTGTGCTATAAATTATTTTCTACGAAGGTTCAGAATCTGAAATTCATATGGTGCGAAACTGAAATCTTGAGGAAATTCATAAAAACATTTCAGAGCTTGGTTCGCAATATTTTTGGAGATATGATCTGTGGAAGGTAGTGCTTTTTCAGGCTCCTGAATTTCATCTCAAAGAGGTGATCGTGGGAAAAGTTCAATAACTCTCTCTCTGGGCATCAGATTGGAGTGTTGTAAAAAGTGTTCATAAGTACACGGACTGTAGTCTCTTTGCTATCAATTTCAGAGACAAATGACGAAACAGTGACACGTGGAAATTCGTACAAGTTCGCACTACTGAACCAGTCCATAATTAGGTCATTGTGGGAGATTGGACAAAACTTTGTCTTGGAGAATCCAAATCAGGTCAGACCTGTGGCATTCGAAAGATAATTCAGAGGGCTACATCGGTACTGAAATTTAGAAATTGAAGTGCTACAATCACAGAAATAATCCATTTTCAATATCGAGCTCCTCAAAAGCAAGAAAAAGGTGTGTATTTGTTTTTTAAAATTGCATAACGTTTGTTTGAAAAAGCAGTTTGAAGTGATTCCAAGGGCATATTGAAGAATATTTAACAACATTGGGTTATATAATGCCTCCAAAAAATAATTCCATACCCATTAATCCCTCATAAATCTATACAATGATGCATGAAGAGGAAGAATTGCAGTATGAGATATCAAAATTACGGTACCAAGTGCAACAAGTTTCGATCTTACGAAGAGCAATCGAAGATGAAATAGATGTTTTAAAAGAAGAAATGGAGGATAAGTTGGATGGTTTGAAGGATCAAATAATAGCTAATATGGATGATAAATTAGTGGAAGATCACAGCCAGCATCAACAACAAGTTCTCCAACTCTCAAAGGATAACCCAACTTTGGTGCAAAATCTAATGAAACAACAGGAAGATCAACATCACATCGAAGGAAGTTATGAAGAAGTCATAGAAACAAGAACTCGACAAGTACGATCAATTTCAGAGTATCTCAGCAAGTGGAAGAACTTTCCTGTAGAATATTTCACATGGGAGGATGAGAATTTTATACAGAAGCATAAAGAAATAATCAAGCGTTGAGGACAACACTTGTTTGAAGGAGAGGGGCATGTTAAGTCCCTATATTAATAGTGTGGCCCCTTATTATGTTAGTGTAGCCCCCCTTATTGTTATTATTGAACCCCTGTAACCCCCATATTGTTATTATTGTGCCCTTACATTATTATTGTTAGGTCGGCTAGGATTACATTGTGGCCCCTCTAGGATTACATTATGGCCCCATGGACTCCTATATATAGAAATGAGGTTTTGTAAATTGTATCATCCAAGAATTGTTCATTCATGTAATGTATTGGAGGTTGCCCCCTCGAAGTGGCTTATTTCTAAGGCGTTGATATCTCATTTCTTCTATTTTTGGAGTTGGTTACACAACACAATGGGTATTTGTTCTTCACCGTAGCTTTGTTCAGTTGTTGATAATAAACACACAGTCGTAGTGTACCATATTTCTTCTTCATAAACAACGTTGGTGCTCCCCATGGTGATACATTAGGTCTGATACATCCTTTATCCATCTCTTTCAATTGTAGCTTCAATTATACTAGCTCTCGCATGCTCATGTGATATGGAGTTTTAGAAACTAGTGTTGAACTGGGGTGGAAATCCAAATATTTCCTTCAAGAATACATAATTTTATTGTTTCAAGTTAGGGTGATCCTCAATTTTGTTTGTTTTCTTCTATCACACTGGTTAACTGGATCATAAACAAGGCACACCCCTTCCGACTGCATCTCTTCACTCGTAGCATTGAAATATTCTTGATTGAGATTGGCGTCCTCTTTCCCTACAATATATTTCCTTCATCTTCATCTTTGAGGCACTTTAGTGATTTATTATAGCAATCCACTTTGGTTATGTGGGATTCAATCCATTGCATGCCAATTAAAATGTCATATGAACCCAAATAAAGTATGTTGAGGTTGGTTGTTGTGGGAATGTTGTCTAGTTTTAAGTGGAATGATTCTACTAGCTTTGTCACTCTCTTCTTGGCCCCATGGATAACTAGACCAGTCATGGCTTAGCAAGTACCCTATTTTGCAACATACAATCTTCTACATTTTTGGGTTAATATAATTTAAATTAGAGCTTGGATCTATTAAGATCGAAATTTGTTGGTTAATGATCACACCTTCCATTTCAATAACTGAGGCTTGATGACCTGCTTGTGAGTTATCCAATGTTGCATAAATTCAAGGCGTACATTGAGCCACATCATTCATTTCCGTTTCCTATTGCATCTTGTAAAAAAAATTATCTTCTTTTTCCACTGGTGGGGATAGTCCTTCTATAGGTGGTTTTCTCCACATGTCCAACACCAGAATGGTCCTCTCCTAAACCCCTTGGCCTCTTCTCTCGTTGGTTTAGTGGGTTGATCTCTATTGTCAGTAGGGAAAGTTTGTTGCAATTACACTTTGGAAAGCGTGGCCAACTTACTATTTTTCTCCATTTTCCAGTGCCCATAAGATTTGGATCATTTTCCTTTAATTTGGTCTTGTCCTTCTTCCAATATGTTCAACCTTCAACCTTATGCTTAGAATAATCATAAAAGTGCTTAGTTTTCTAGATGGTGTTTTCTAATGTTCTTGGCTCATCAAACTCGAGCATGTCTCAGTAAGCTTGCAATAATCTGCTGAGGTACCTTTGAATCTTCACCTTCTCATCCTTTATGTATGGCACACACCCCAATAGTTCTAAAAATATATTGATGTCTTCATCTGCGGTAAGATGCCCTAGATTATGCTCATGGAACTCTTTAACCTTGTTGTCATGGTATCTCTTAGAAATATACTTCTCACAAAAATATTCCTCAAGATTTCTCCATGATAGCTTCTTCTCTCTAATGCCCTTAATATTTCTCAAATACTCCCACCATATATCAACTTTTCATTTTATGTTGAAAATGGCTACCCTAGCCTTCATGTTTTTAGAGTAGTCATGTACTCTGAAGTATTTCTTCATTACAAACATCCAATATTATGCCTCTTCAACTTTCTTATTTATTCTTCAAATGTGGGGGGTTTTTATTTCTTAAACTCCTCCAACATTAAGCCTCTCTCACTCCTTTTTCGATGGTGTATTTTAGTTGCAGCACTAGAAAACTAGTTGTGGCTACTTGATTCTCTTTTGAGAGTGTTGAGTAGAGTTTCTCCTTTTATTGTGTCTTCACTAGCCTACATGTGCCTTTTCCTTGACTTGTTTCCTTTTTCTCTATTGGTTTCCAACCTCTGTTCCTAGATTTCGAAAGGAATTTTCTTAGACTTGTGCCTACTTATATAGCTGGCACTAAGCTCATGATGCTTTTTCCTTCGCAGATTAGACAAGCTCTATAAGATCACTACATTAACTTCTTCTTGTCTTTCTTGTTTATGATAATCCTATAATTGTCTGCCTTACAACTTATTAAATCAAATCTCAAACTCTTGGTGGTTTTCATTAAATCGAATGAATTATTCTCTGGCATTTTCCCCACTTAATCCTATTCTTGAAGATGATAAGAGTTGGTCATGTTGTATTATACTAATTTGTTATTCATTATTTTATTTGTAACTGGGACTTGTGTTTTCTTATGTTTTGTCACATATACAACTGTTAGTTAATTATGACATGAATGGTAGCTTATTCCCTTGACCTGTCAATACTAAATTTGCTAATATGAGGTTGTTCACTAGATCAAAATTCATGTTAGTCACATAGAGTAAAATATAACAAGGTTAGAAACCACATCATTTGTAAATATAAGGAAAGTTAGCATATGCAATAACTAAAACATTATATTAAATTATATTTGTAAACATTTTCAATTCAAGTGTTGAACCTAAGCTCTGATCACTTTGTATCAGAGCCTCTATTTCTATTCCCAAATATCCAGTGTTGAGCCTTTGCTTTATAAGATGTATTTATGGCTCTCCAATCCTAGTGTTTGAACCAACACTCTGATCACTCTATATTAGGGCTATAAAATTTATCTTTCAAGGCCCATCTAGTCCAAGTGTTGAACTAGGGCTATCATACCACTATGTAACACTACCTAGTCCCCTTAATGACTTACAGAGGTCACAATATACCCAATATTTTCTTCTTTTTTTTACTAGATTGAAAATAATATTTGATACCACTATGTAACACTCCCTCCCACCCCCATGAACTTCCTTGAGGTGTGAGAGGTGTTACTTTCTATTTGACTCGATATCTAAGGTCTGTTATGAAGACGGGGTTAGCAAAAACCTCATTTTTCAAGTCTACATAATTAATTTTTGATACCATCATTGTGCTAAGCTCCTCAACAAATTTCCTGCCATGTCACCCTTAATTTGATCTGAGCCCTAAATAAAAAATTATACTCATTCAAGGTTTATTCCATGAAAAATGGATCCACGTTAGCAAACTAACCACGTGGCCTCCATGCAACCCTGGCAGGTCATCTTGATGGGACCTGCCGGTCAGGTCCACGTCATGAAACTTAGGATCATAATTTCCCATAACATTTAATTTCAAACCTAAGGTGAAGGGGCGGTAGACGGTAAGTGGTAAAGGAGGTAAGGTTCCATGATGGAACCCTATTCATATTGACCGACCCTCACCGACGTGCCAACTACATGTTACGATATGCACTAGTGTTCAACGATGGGAGGTGGACAATGTTTTGATGCTCCAAGTTCCACCCAGACCCCACTCTTAGCCCTTCTTTCTGATTTCTTGGTAAATTTCCATTGAATCGGCCTCTACCTAAGTGGTGAATGCATGAGTTGCGGTCGATGGTCGATGGTTGGCCTTCACGACATGGTTCCATTCGGTGAGGCTTCCACCAATGCCTGCTCAGTGTCAGCCTTGCCCACATAAAATAAGTTTAAAATTTATTTTTTACCTATTCCAACAATGTACACATATAAGACATAAGACAAATCCAAGGTAATGTTTGCAAATGGTAAGGAAACTACCTATTTTATATTGGAAACTCGAAGTCCTAAGTCGTATCACAACTCAAGGGCCTAATGCTTGGATAATTCAATCACTCCTTGTGAATATGTTTGATAGTGGGGTGGTACAAAAAAATTTGTAGGAGTTATGGCCATAAGGCCTTAAGCTACAAACACTTGGTTTAGACAAAGCAACTATTACATGAACAAGTTTGATGTATATATTTATTAGTTCAGAAACTTTCGATGTATGTATGAGTATTCATAAACACATAGTATCACATTCATCATGAATTTAACCATGGAAAACTGTTACACAGCATTTTGTCACTGTCCCTGCAATCCCCAACTCGCACATTGGAGGGTCGTTTCTGTGACCAATGCACAGTGTCATGCTTTGCAAATAACATCATTGCATCCCTTTTGATGAAGGCAACATTCTTCTTGTTGACATTTCCCTAAGCAGAGCTGTAAAAATCCTTATTTTTGCCTTGGCGCGAGTAGCCCTTTACCTCCTTGCGCCGACCTGGGAATTTAACACTAAGCCCGCGCCACTTGGCGCTCTGTGCAAATTAAGCACCTGCGCCAAGCTATTTATAAAATGTTTTTTAAAAATAGAGGCGGAGCTTCCATTCCAACCGCCTCAGGGATGAGTCATTGGGAGTGGTTGAACTGAAAAAACCACAGGCTCCCTCCTTTAGTTAGTAGTTTCCACCTCCTTTGGAACACTCCTAAAGGATAGGCCTCCCTTCCACCTTTGTAGGGATCCCAACCTCCTCCTTTGCCTCTATATAAACAAGCCTTCTCTCTTTATGAAAACTAGCTGAACAAAGAGAATTATACAGCTGAAGTGTTGAACTTGAAAGACTAAGCTATAGTTGAATAACTGAGTTGTTGAGAAGGTAGAACAAGGAGAAATCCATCGAGAGGTCCCTTATCCTGTCCAAATTCCCCGATGAGCTTTGAGACTTGCTTCAGCTGAGCCTCGCTGGAGGAGACCGCAACGTCAGAGCATGGTTGTATCTCTTCTTTCTACCTATTAATATAAGTGACTATTGTTTGGTTCCCGTCTTTTGTTTTATCTTTATCGAATGCAATATGCTAGTCTTCTCTGACTGACTAGTAGATTTTGGATGAAATTAGTATGTGGGATGTGGTTGTCATTTTCTGATCTTTTTGCAGGTGTCCAAGCGCAATAGGCGAAGGGATTGTGACTTGCTGAATCGGGAGCGAGCAGTTCTCATCAGCACTACGATTGCCGACAACAACATTGGACCACAGGTAGGCTATCTTATCGCATCCTTTTTCATTCGAGTATCTAGGAACCTACACCTTAGCATGATTCCTTGTTACTAGACCCACCCTAGGGCTAGAGGGATCATCTATGTCCGCAGAGAGGATTTACCTACATAACAACAACATAGTTTAAACTGACATCAAAATTCATGAATACACATATTATCCTTCCAATCATGAGGATAATAGTGAGCCTCACTGCTCAGACATCATTTACGTTTATAAACACATTAAGTATTGCATCATTCTCATGTAACAATAATCAACACAATCCACAAGACAATATACACAAGAAATTTACACTTATTTGTGTGTTTAAATATGGCTGGAAACTTAAGGATGGACTTCAAATATCCATCCAACCATAGGCCAACTGCACTAAAATATTTTTTTCAATTGACAACCCCTGAGCCAGACCCAAAGTTTGAGGGAAAATGCTTGCACAAAAATATTTGACACTAGTGGATTAATCAAGATCTCATGAAATGGGGTCCATTGTCCAGGTGGTTCATTAACTATGCTCTGGTAGTAAGGACATAAGAACTCACCCGCTCTTCAAGATTCAAAACATAGGGCTTCAACCAAATTACAGGGAGGGGGTGGGGTGTGTTGTTTAGTTCCTAAGGATTGAATTCCACATGAAGGTGGTTTTTTAGCCAATTATTAAGCACTTAGCATGCATTAAGTGGTTCATGAACCTAACTGCAAACACTTAGTTTTTTAACCCAGGGAATGGAGGTGGTTTCCCAACAAGTTAGAAAGCACTATGTGGTTCCTCTGCCTAAATAAAAGCACTCGATTCTTTGAACCAGAGAATGGATGTGGTTCCTCATCCAATTAGCAAGAACCAAGTGATTCCTCGGCCTAACCGCAAGAACCTAGTGGTTTAATCAAATCACATAATTTCACGCCAACAACACAAACTCACACAATTATTTTTGTGGCCTCAAACTAACTCAATATAGTTAACACCCAAAGACACAAGGTGTTGGCTCAAGATCAGAGAGCCTCAGAATTCAGAAGGGGAGAAAGAATCCATCTCCACTGGAAGATTTAACCAGTGAGATATTTAACAAATACCTTCTCGTCCAACAAGTGAGTTGAACCCTCAAACCAAATCCACTGAACTAACCCCAAATTTTATATTTTGTGCATATATGTAGGATTTCACCTACGTCTCTTTGCATAGTCGAGAGAAAGAGAGAGCATTGATTTGGCTCCTAGGTGCCTTTCCCTCCATGGTTATTCTTGATTCGCGATAGGGGAGAATGAGGATGGGAATGCACATTCCAATCTCTTTTCTCATTAATGAGATGCTAGTGACTCTGCCAACTCTAGCTCAACCCTAATCATATCTCATTAAAATCCTGTTAAGTAATCCTTTTTCTCAGTTATGGGTGGTTATGACATTCAATTTGATAGGGTATGGCTATTCAAATTATGTAAACAAAACAAGAAACGTCCCTCTAAACTCTAATTTGTAGGTTGTCCCTTCCTCCAATGAGTTTAATTAATTTTAATTTTATAATTACCAACTATTAAAACAAATTTTCAACCAACTGTAGTTTCCCCATGCTAGAGTCATAGTCACATTTGATATTACAAAAACAAGGGTCAAAATAGGGGGATGTTACATTGATCTTACACTACTTCGTGACCTCAATTTCTACATCCTTATTCACCCACCACAATGGGTATGGGATTGGACGATCATGAACCTCTGAAGCAAGCTTTTTGACTAGTTCAAATAGTATGATATTGGCCCTATGAACCAGAATCAAATAAGGCATATACATTGCTCTTCTTAACCTGGATCTTGACATGGAACAATTTTTTTATCTCCTTCTCTTCCTTGTGATGAAATATAGTTATATTCACCTCCTTATGCATTGAAGTGTAGTAAATGTTGTCATCCACATATAATTTTCTTTCTACCTGATTACTTGAAAATATGGCTAGAAGGTTCTTGTTCTTGGCATCCTTCTTACAATTTTTAGGGTTCATCTCTAGATTTAGTTTCCAACACTTTTCTTCAATTTGACCATCAATATTGTAATGGGTACAATGGTTAATTGGATCCTTGCACTAACATTCCATGGTTATCATCTTCTTGTGTTTCCCTTTCCACTTCTTCTTTCCCTCCTTGGAAGCATCTTAGTGCTATTTTTATTTGGAACCACTTAGTTGTGCTTTTTTTGGGCATATATTTCCTAGATATTGTGCTTGCGCACATGCCTTATCATCTATCTTAGACTTGAAGAGCATCACTTTCTTTTGTAAATGACTACATAGGCCCTCCAAATACTTGAGGAGTGAATATTGTTGGCATTGTAGTGTTGGAATTTATGTCAACATGGTCATGATGTTGTTGGTCATATGCATGTGTGATGAGTGCTTGGTGATGGATGATTGAATTGATGGTCTTGTTAATTGGCATTGATGTCAACATACTTATGACTAGACCTAGTGGAGGTGGCTTGGAGATGGATTCCACATGAGTGATTGGTTTTAGGTTGGCATGTTATGTTGATTGGACATGTTGTTGTTGTAGGTGGTTGGAGTGTTGTTACAGGTGCTGCATATGTATCTACATGTCTTGGATACAATGAATATGTTGTTACATGTGTTGAGTTGTGGCTACATATGTGTTGAGGTGCTTATACCGGTATTGGAGGAATTTGATGACATGATCTTGCTGCTGTAGGAGCTTGGAGATGCTTCTAAAGGAGTTGGAGATGCTACTACAGGTGTTGGAGATGTTTAAATAGTTTGTGGTTGTTTCTTGAGGAGTTGGAGATGTTGGTCTTGGCTTTGAGATTGGAAGAATAGGTCTTTCATGTCATTGAATTGTTCTTGGCTTACTTCATTAGTTGTATACTTATCACAACGGCTTGGAGAAGTGTTAAGGAACTAAATAATATGTTCCATCAACCGACATAGGTTCTAGACTGAATATCCATTGGCTTTCTTCATCCTTAACCTCAATCGCATGGAGCCAAGCTTGTGGGAGCGGCTGAAAAGCTCCAGTCATTGGCTTTCTATGTTGTGTGAGTGACCGATCGGATCTACTCAGCATTGTGGGAGTGATCGAGGTTTTTCACAAGAATTTCTTCGCAGTTGTCGTGTTTCTCAACTAATTTTTATGGTGTGGCAATATTCTTGATTGGGAATTTTCAGTTTATGGTCAGAAAAGTTTGTGGGACCACCAAAATCTGATTAAAGTTGAAAATATCAAAAAGTCAAGTGGAGTTAGTGGTTTTATAGAGTCAATGAGCTGAATCCAGATCTAATAAAGCATATGAATATAGTTTTGAAGCCCGGTAGCTATGTGTAATTATTGAGTTGAGCACTTGCGTTCATCTTTGTATTGGAGATAAATCGATGATAGTTTGTTTGGATGAGTTGTGTGTGTGAGTGAGTGCGAGATTGGAGAAGACCTTGCAATTCGTGTGAGTTTTCTATGTTGCGTTTTTGAAGCAGTTTGTAGTTATAGCAGCAACGAGATGAAGTTTGTTTCATCCATTATATTTATGCAGTGAGTGAGTTTTTGAGGTGTGGATTGGAGTAGAGTTTTGAGGAGTTGTTTTGCAGCACATGTGGATTTTTTTTTTTTTGGAGCTTTTGATTGCAACTCGTGTAGAAAATTTTCTATTTTATTGTTCTTTGATGATATGTTGACGCAGTGCTCATGTTGAGAAAATTGGGAGTCTATTATCAAAATGTATGAAATGAGGCTCAAATGGAGGAAGTGAAGGCATGGAGGCTTCAGAGTAGACAATGACTTGGAGGATTCAGTAGAAGGAAGATATTTCTCCGTCTAATAGGAGTTGGATATTCCAATGGAAATTGGGTGAGGATCATTAATCATGGTGGCCTTCAATGGATGGTAGTCCATAGATCTGTGAGAGACACAATTTCTTGTCTGATAGGTGCCAACATGCTTTGAAAGAAGTCGAGTCTTCCTACTTATGGGTGTAAGCTTATCCATGTATAATTTTTTCAACATATAATAAAATATTGAGTGGCGCAACAACAACATGGTATTTTTTTTCCCGGAGAATCCTTTTCCACCAGAAATATTTGAGTCCATTGTGTTGATTGTTTCATGCTTTCTGGTTTATGTTTGATGCTTTATTTTATGGTTGTGTGTTTCGTTTCATGCATTCTTAAGGAGTTTTAATTTGGTGAAATTTTTTATAAGTTCCATCAATACTGATTCACCTCCCCTCTCAGTAGTGATCCATTTTCCAACACATCTAAGTTCTTGGGAGAGATACCAAACATGATAGTGATCTTCCTAAATTTAGTGTCATATGCTTGCACACTATGCTCGTACCTTTTCCCAAAGAAATGCCAATGGATCCATTGGTCCTCTAGATACCCAATAGGGTAGATCTGGGAATTAACGATGGTTTTGATATCCTCCTACTTAATTATTAGTACCTCACCCTCTAGCCTAAGTGTCTATGTGTGTCTTTCCCACCAAGTTAATGCTGGCCCTCTAATTTCAATTTGGTGAATGAAATATTCTAGTCTTCTTCTATATGGTGAAAATTGAAATAGACCTATAAATATTGTGACCAATGTTTTAATAATTTTAATGCACCAATATCACCTTGGTATATCTTCATATCCACTTTTCCTTTCATTAAAATAAGGACTGTGACGAGGTAACGATACTATAACTTGGTTGCTATTTCTTGGGCTCTTTCTTCAACTCCTTTTCTGGGTATTCATGATCTCCTTATTTCCAGTATAATCTAGTCCCTGAGTTAGAGCCTTCAACTTCCCTAAACAATTCAATATTTCTTTCTAGGGTTGTCATGGGAGGACCATATCATGAGAGATATCAATGAATTACTCTCCTAGCCTTCTGAATCTCTATTTTGATAGATCTAGAGGGTTGTTGCGAACAAACTCATCCACCATTGCTATGGTTTTGTGAAATTTTTCTTAAGACAATTTCTGTATCTTGCAATTTCTCACAAATACTCCAAAGATAAATATGGCTCTAATACCAATATGACTTGTATAAACCATTGTGGATATTGCACTATAATATTTCATTGCAACAAATCATATAATATTATAAAATATTAGATTATGTGGATTTATTTCCTTAGATTAATTTTTTTTACTAGCTTTCATTAAATTTGTGAAATAACTAAAATAAGAAATGGAAAGAACGAGCACATTAAAACACCATCCACACAAATGAAATAAGATTTATCCCGGGATATCGAATACATGAGAGAACCTAGCTACAAAGTGAGGCATATCCTCTTCTCTCTTTACTTCAACTACAAAAATGCGCATACAAAGGAATGGGAAATCTTATGTAGTTATATTTGACATTACGATCTCAATGGCTACTACAAAATCCTCTTTATCCTTTGTTGTGCTAGTGAAAATACCACATATAGATGTTTTTCTCAATGATAGAACATGTAGTATGCAAATTAATGGAACACCTTTTCCTCCTAGAGGCTTAGTATTTAACATAGCCTAGTAGCCATCTAGGGTTAAGGAATTGACTTCCTCAAACCTCAATGTGATAAATTTTTGGACCTTGTAGAATCATTTTGGCATTCCTCACATGGCTAGCACCACATGTGTGAGTAATAGGGGTTGAAGTGACATCCACTTGTAGCATAGTGGCCAACTAGGTAGGTCAACTCGCAAGAGGCATAAAATTCATATACAAGCTTTGATTGAGGTAATATTTGGACTATTTGAAAATTCTAGGAGTCTCGAATATAACTATGGGAAAGTGATCTATGATTGCAAAGTTTTAACACCAAAAAATGCCTTTTGATGCCTCAAAATGGCTCTGGAAGGTTATGGACCTAGATTTCCCAAATTGGGACCTACTACTAAAATGGGCCCAATAAGCTAAGTCCTCCAATTTTCCCACCTATAAAGTACCTAGATAGATGAAAACTTATATAATTATCCAATCCAAATCGATGTTTAAGATTTTCTTTCATAAATTAAATTTGGAGGACAAAAGATCCAAAAAATGTCCGCCATAAACTTGATAATGTTTAATGTTTATATAGTTCTAAGATCATATGATTATGAATTACTTTTAACATTTTATAATGATTGATTTGAAAAAAATATTTATAAATTCTAAAAATATTTGACTTTCTTTATTACAATCCAATTGAGTAAGCCTCCTAGAAATCTCTGACTTTATTTCTTATAATGAAATTGAGTTGGGAATTCATTGATTTTTTTTTAGAATATGAGTTGCATTTCAATTTTGTATCTCTAAAATCAATTTCTGTATATTTTTTTTTTAAACCGTTTTGAATTTTTCAAAATTAACATTTAATCCCCACAACTTGTTTTTGGGTGAGCCTTAAAAAAATTTCAAAATCAAGTATATATTGTTTTCCTAAAGAAGGCAAAATTTCATAAGTGTAAAAATATAACTCGTTTTCCATTGAAAATGTGAAGGAGCATTTTTTAACCCATATGAAATTACCATTTATTAAGTACCATTAATATAATACTATATTAAGATTATGGTTGTTTAGAAACAAAATCATGTTTTAGAATAAGTCCTTTCAATATGCTAGTTAACCCATTTCATAACATTGTTTTATAGGGAATGTTGGAAGGCCCAAACTTTAAAAATCACCAGGACTTTAAAGGAACCAGTGATATCCTAAGTGATTGTTTCCTTTGCAACATCTAGTAGTTGTGGAGGTAAAATCAAAACATCTTGAAATCGAATCTGAATTTCCAATCACCTTTTTTCTATAAACACAACAATGACACCAAGCTTATGGCCCCTCTTGCATTAGCCCTATGTACCATTAACGAAGTGATAATAATCAAGGTGACCGAGCATTAATACCATGTTGTCATTATCGTAGAACATGGTAAATCTCATCATGTGTAGAAATTATACAATATGCATGTGTATCTTGGATTCACCTGATATAACAATGTACTAAAGTTAAATATTGAATCGCTTCTACAAATATTTTGCGGAATTAAAACACAATCGCTAATCACATGAACATGAAGAAAGATCAATCACACACGACACAGATAATTTCTCGGGGAAAGCTTACAACTAAAAACCCCACTATATTCTATTGTATGTTAAGCATGGATCATGAAACAATTACATACAAAACTCTTCTCACAAGAGCCCTCCAGTACATCAGCTAATTGTCTCACACTGTCATATGAAAAACTGACCAACACATAGCCAATTCTCAACCTCCAAATAGCATGCCTGCTTTGCGCAATCCCTGATGGTAAAGATCCCTAAAAGATAGTAATTATTGCCTGCCTTGACTACGCAAGTATCATGGGCACTCCAATGGGTGTTTGATTTCATGTGTGCAGGCAAATAATCCTACAAATTATAGTCAACCTCCCTTTCACCTAGAACTCAACTGGGTCTCCACTGGATCTGACATGCATGCAACTAATAATAGTAAATCCTCAGTTGCATGTGAGATCACTGATTGTGAATTAATTAATATTTAATTCACTTGATCTATCACTAGTGTATCTTTAGTTACAACTAGCACAACTGAGTTAAACTGTTTACAACTTGCACCAACTCATGCACCACTACACTTCAAACTCTGTTATAACTAGAATTACTCTGCATGTCCCACCAACCAACCTCTAACTCGAAATCCACTAGATAATTGAATTTATCACTTTCAGTTAACTCATTCAAGTCCACATTGAGAATAGATTACAGTTTAATGTCCATATTAATTAAGAGATAACAAAAAATAGACATGCACCCAAATATATCACTGTGGGCCCCACCCTAGTCTGGGTGCTTAATGCAACCAGGTGTTGAATGCAACTAGGTGCTTAATACACTAGGCGTGGGTGTTGAATCTCAACACTCCCTCTGAACAAGAAAGGGATTATCCTTCACCCCGATCCTGTCTCTATGGTATTTGAATTTTCTCCTGGTGAGCTCCTTCGTCAGAATATATGCATCCTGATCTTCTGTGGTAATGTACTGAAGCAACACGATCTTCCTCTCCACATAATCTCTAAGATGATGGTACCAGAGATCTATATTCTTGGACCTATCATGATCGAGAGTTTAATGCAACTCTGACGATCACAATGAATCATTGTCGGATCCATCTGAGAACCAGACAAACCAACCAAGATCTTTCTCATCCAAATAGCCTCACATGCAGCTTGAATTTCTACCCTGTATTCCACTTCCACTGAATTGAGTGCCATGGATCGTTGTTTCCTGCTGTACCAGGAAACTGTTGTCGATCCAATGCTAAAGATCCCCCTTGATGTGCTCTTTCTGTCCGATAGACTTCCATCCCAATCTGCATCTGCAAAGCCATGCAACTTCACTCCATCCATTTATCTGTACCATAGACCATACTATGATGTGCCCCTCATGTATCTCAGGACATGCTTCCCCTCCTTCCAAAAGAGCTCGGTAGGCTTAACCATAGCTTGACTCAATTGGTTAACCGCGTGGCAAATGTTCGGTCTCGTGTTCACTAGATACATTAGCGAACCCACTAACTTTAGATAGAAAGTAGCATCCACTACCTTTCCAGAAGTAGCATCCACTACCTCTCCAGAAGTAGCATCCTCTTTCATCCAATTTTCTGAAAGAGGAGTATCCATGGGTTTGCAACTCTCCATGTTAAACTTACACAGTATCTCCTTTGCATACTTGCCTTGAGACACAAAAATTTCACCATCTCACTGCCATATTTCCAATCCAAGGGAAATAATGAAGGAGTCCCATGTCCTTCATTTCGAACTCCCTTGCAAGATCCTCCTTGCATGAGTGTATCAGCTTCTCATCACCAGTCAAAATTAGATCATCAACATTAAGAAAAATGATCAATATCTTACCCTAAACCATAATTTGGTACAAGTTTTCATCTGTTTCACTTTTGGTGAATGCCAGTCTAGTGAAATAGTTGTCTATCTGAGTGTACCAAGCATGGGGTGCTTGCTTCGGCCCATACAACACTCTTTTGAGTATGCACACATGCGACTCGTTGTTGAAGATATCGAAACCTTCAGGCTGCTCTATGTACACCTCTTCCTCAATGATCCCATTGAGAAACAAAGTTTTCACATCCATATGATAAATGCGCCAGCCCATCTGCGCCGAGAGTGCAAGGATGGATACTATGGAAGAGTACCTTGCGACAGGCGCAAAAGTCTCATCATAATCTATCCCCTCAATCTATGAGAATCCCCGAGCCACAAATTTGGCCTTTTATTTCTCCACACTCCCATGTAGATCCATCTCGATCCAACCACTGGTTTGTCGAACGATCTTGGGACTATCTTCCATGCACTATTCTTAACAATGGAATCATACTCCACCATTGCATCAACCCAAGTAGGTTGTTGCACTGCTTCCTAAAAGGAAGATGGTTTAGTCACAATACATTTTCTCATAAGAGCCATGTATCCAGGAAATCGGTCAAGAGATTGTCTTTGTCTACGATGTGAAGTAGGGGCTCCTACATTTTGTGCAGCACCAAGTGTCAACCTATCAGCTTCCATGGTGCGCCTTCTGCCATTTCTGATGGATGGCTCTACATGAGTGATTTCCTCCACTCCATGGACCTCCTCATGTGGAAGATCCACATCTTGAGACTCATCCATGGGAACCAGCAGTTCCTCCTCTGCATGCAAGTCCAGCTCCCTCTCAAGGGACAACCGCATGGATTTCTCCTCGTCATATTTGATATTCCATTGCACAACAGTCATTCTGTTGTTTGGAAAATACACAGGATAATTATGGGGTGTTTCAATGTACCCCACAAAAATCCCAACCTTAGCAGTCGGTTTCAGCTTCTTCGTAGTGTCCTTGGTCACATGCACATAAACAGATGAGCCAATAATATTAAAGTGTGAAACATCAGGTTTCTTACCAGTGAAAGCCTCTTTAGGTGTACTCATTCCAAGTACTCTATGAGGACAACAGTTTTGCACATGTACCGATGTATTGCATGCTTCCACCCACAGATGCATCGGCAGGCCTTGATCATGCAACATCACTCGTGCTGCACCCACAATAGTTATGTTCTTCCTCTCCGCGACCCCATTATGTGGTGGGTTATGAGGTGCTATGAGTTCTCTTCGAATTCCTTCTTTGCTGCAGAAGTTCTTGAATTCGTTAGAGATGTATTCTCCACCATTATCGCTCCTAAGAGCCTTCACTTTCTTCCCCGACTCTTTCTCCACCAGTGCCTTAAACTCACAGAACTTAGAGAATGTTTGATCTTTCATCTGCATGAAGAATATACAACACTTACGAGAAAATTCATAAACAAATATTACATAGTACTTATGTTTTGTTGTTGAAGCAACCGATAAAGGACCACACACGTCTGTGTGAACTCTCTCAAGGATCCCCGAAGCTCGATTTTCCTTCTCATGGAAGGCGGCCTTTACATATTTTCCCATAAAACATCCCTTGCATGTGTCTAACTACGCAATTGTACCCCTGGGAAGACCAGTAGAAATCTTTTGCATGACTTTCAAGGCTCCATGGTGAATATGGCCCAATCACCTGTGCCATAATTCGCCCTCATCCCGTCTCACCACTTGATTTTCCTTGCCCATCATTGTTGCACAACCATCTACCTCCATCTTGTAGAGATTCTTAACTTTAATCTGTATCCTCTTGGCTTGACCGGTTGTTTTATGTCGCATGAAAGCTTTTCCATCACTAAAAACAACGTCACAGACTCTATCCTCCAACATTGCGACTGGGACCAAATTTTTCTTCAGACTTGGTACATGCATCACATATTTTAATTAAAATGTTTAACCTAGATCCCTCTGAAAGGTAATGGTACCAATCCTGGTAGCATTGTACCGTCCATCGTCATCCGTCTCAATATGCATCTGGAGATATTTCCTCCAAGTCACTGAAAAGTTCCTTATCTCTCGTCATGTGAAAGGAAGCGTCGCTATCCAAATACCACACACATATCAATGCATTGGACACCATGCATGCGATCAATGAGAATTCAATATCAAATTGTGAGGCAAGGGCCTCACGAGCTGCAGATCCAACAACCTTCTTGTTCTTCTTCTTTTGTGGACAGTTAGTAGCAAAATTCCCATGTTCGTCATTAGGGGAATTTTGAGGCCTAAAATGGGCCTCCTAAGAAAAATGTACAAAAAAAATAAACTTTATAAGAACCAATAGGATTCAAGATGATGATGTCAACCATGGGGGATGATTCACCATTTTTTAAGTAAAAGGGTAAAAATATTAAAAAATAATAAAATAATAAAACTACTTTTTCAACTCATATTTTCAACTTATCTCCCAAAATTTTTACTCAAATTTTGAGTGGGAGTAATCGTTGGATGAAAAATTTAATTCCTTATCCAAGGAGTACCCATGTTGCATACTTTTGATGGACCTTGCTAAATGAAAAATGAGAAATAAATGAAAAAACGTGATTTCAATCACGTTTTTCATGTGTTTCTCATTTTTCATGTAGCAGAATCCATTGAAAGTATGCAACGTGGTTACTCCTTGGATGAGGAATTAAATTTTTCATCCAACGAGTACTCCCGCTCGAAATTTGAGTAAAAAATTTGGGAGATAAGTTGAAAATACGAGTTAAAAAAGTAATTTTTTCCTTTTTCCCTCTATAATTTGATGATGTAATCAAATATTATTTTATTATTTCCATTATTATAATATAATTTCCTTAGGAGGCCCATTTTAAACCTCAAAATTCCCCTAATGGATAGTGAAAACACTTCACCTTGGACATGTCTTGCTTCTTGCCATTCTTGGACTCGGATTTTGAGTAGAATTTCTTCCCCTTCCCCTTCCTCGCCTTGGCAGCCAAAGCATAATCCTCTTCATCCTCATTCTTATATGAATATCCATCTTTGGTGTTCCGTCTGAACTCCTCCTGCACCAAATCCAACCACAATTGTTCCCAATCTGGAAATTTTTCCCTTCCATTAACAGAGTCTTGATAACTGTGCCAAATATTGGGAAGTCCTAGGAGAGCCAAGCTCACCAAATCATCATCAATGACTGTTATTCCCACACTCCCCAGTTCATCCCGACATTGGAAAAACTTCATGAGATATTTTGGAATGGTGTCTCCCTCTTCCATCTTGATCTTCCTGATTTTATCTTTGAGCGCCAATTTCCTATGGTGGCTGCTGCTTTGGAATATATCCGTCAAATCCTTCCACATTGCATATGGTGTGGCTTTCCCATGGAGCCTTGAGACAATGTGGTCTCGTACTCCCTCCAACAGGATCCTCCTTGCCTTTGCCACTTTCTTTTTCCATGCATCAAGATTTGCAACATCTAGCTTAGGAACATCTTTGTCAATGAATTCCTTCAAGCCATTGTCTTCGAGTACTTACTCCATCCTGTCCTTCCAAGAATTGTAGTTCGAGTTTCCCTCGAGTGCATACTCTAACCTCAAGCCATTGAAAGCCATTTCGATCTTGAATCAGTTGTAGCACCAAGAAATTCTTTCTGAAAATTCGAATTCTATCCAATCACAAACTCAGCTCCTGCTTCACTTCTACAATTTCCTATGCTCTTATACCATGTAGAAATTATACAATATGCATGTATATCTTGGATTCACCCGATATAACAATGTACTAAATTCAAATACTGAATTGCTTCTACAAATCTTTTGCGGAATTAAAAACACAATCACTAATCACATGAACATGAAGAAAGATCAATCACACACAACACAAATAATTTCATGGGGAAAGCTTACAGTTAAAAACCCCACTATCTTCTATTGTATATTAAGCATGGATCATGAAACAATTACATACAAAACTCTTCTCACAAGGTCCCTCCAGTACATCAGCTAATTGTAGCACACTATCATATGCAAAACTGACCAACGCATAGCCAATTCTTAGCCTCCAGACAGCTTGCCTTGCTTGTGCAATCCCTGATGGTAAAGATCCCTAAAAGATAGGAATTATTGTCTGCCTTGACTGCGCAAGTATCATGGTAACTCCAATGGGTTTTTGCATGCATGTGTGCAAGCAGATAATCCTACAACTGATAGTTAACCTCCCTTTCACCTAGAACTCAACTGGGTCTCCACTGGATCTGACACGCATGCAACCAATAATAGTAAATCCTCAGTTGCATGTGAGATCACTAATTGTGAATTAATTAATATTTAATTCACTTGATCTCTCACTACTATATATTCAGTTACAACTAGCACAACTGAGTTTAACTCACTTAACTGAGTTAAACTGTTTACAACTTGCACCAACTCATGCACCATTGCACTTCGAACTCTGTTACAACTAGAATTACTCTGCATGTCCCACCAACCAACCTCTAACTCGAAATCCACTAGCTAACTGAATTAATCACTTTCAGTTAACTCATTCAAGTCCACATTGAGAATAGATTACAGTTTAATGTCCATCTTAATTAAGGGATAATAAAAATAGACATGCACCCAAAAAATAACATTGTGGGCCCCACCCTAGTCTGGGTGCTTAATGCAACGAGGTGTTGAATGCAACCAAGTTCTTAATGCATTAGGCATGGGTGTTGAATCTCAAAATCATTTTTCTAACTTTCCTAACCACATAATCTTGACCGATAAACTAGTTAGGAGCCAAACATTCACAACTTGATTTCGTGGGTCAATTTCCCATCACTTAACACAAACATATTATTGCTTATTGGGAATAATATATGGTATCATCAAAAGAAAAATGTTTTGATATTCTACCCCTTTTTTGTTATATCAAATAGGTTGAACAACTCGTAGTTTTCAATATTGGCATATACCCTCATACAATATAGTTTCCTAGTGAGTTTATTTATCAATTCAAATCTATATTTGAAGATGCATTTTATTATATCTATCGCCGGTGTGGTGTTGAATGGTGAGGGAAACTACATAGAATGGCCCAGAAAGCACACCCTCATTTTTAATGACTTATGGAAAATCATTTCTGAAAGAGAGGGGGAAGACACCCCCACCAAACCCACATCAAATAAGGAGCTATTCATTTGGAAAAACAAGACCAACAAATCCTATGCCTTGATTGTTGCTTCTATAAGTGAAGAGGTGAGCCATTATTTAGTTTATATTACAAATTATTATGATGCATAACAGAAGTTGAAAGATTTTTATTACTCACACTCTAAATTAGTGGTTGTATGGTTGTCCAATTAATGGTCAAACTCTTCAACCTTGAGTTGAAAGACGATGACCCATTGGTTCATGAATTTGAAATCATAGCCACCAAGCACAATATAGATGCCACTAGAGTGAAGATATAAATTTCTATCATAGCCTTTAATGTGTACCTCTACCCTACATCCTCTAATTATCTTGAATCCTTGAAATCTAGTGACCAACTCAAGTTCATTAATTTTGAAAACTCTCTGGTAGAGAAGAAAGCAAAACAAGAAAATATTTTTGAAAGAGGGATTTAACAACTCAGTCCCCTAAAGAAGTAGTGTGCCTTGATAAAAAAATGGAATAAATAGTCTCGTGATTCTCTTAAAGGAAGTAGTAGTAGAAGAGGACGTGGAAGAAATAATTTTAGAGGAAGGGGGGGTAAACACCATCAAGGAGAAAGACTCGATCTTCACTGCATTAGTTGCAGTAGATATGGACATAATGCATCAACCTGTTGAATCCTCTAGGAGATAATCAAATACAATTGAAATGAAAAATAAGACAAAGGTAAAACACCATATTCAACTAAAGGTAAAGCACGAATATATCCATTATATTGTTGCCCATTGCGATACTGGAGTAACTAAAGATCTATTTTACACTTCATTTGCTTCTTGGAGAGATGCATGATTGCTTGATACAGAAGCAACATGCCACATTACCTTCTAGAGAGACTTATTTGAAGCCTTAGTGATATTGTATATGGACTAGTATATTTTTAAAACAAATAGTCTAAATCCCTCGGGACTTGGCACCATTAAGCTTAAACTACCTAGATTCCCACATTTTATTCTACATGGTTCTTTACCTTTTAAAGCTGCAAAGAATTTTGTTTTTCCTTATTCACATTTTTTGGCAAGGCCTCCCTATTCATATATTCAATGGTAAATTGTAAATAAGAAAGGTATCTAACATCATGGTTCTCATTATTGGTGTGGAGGATGAATGTTTCCTAGACCTTAAAAGGACATCTATTCATACAAAGAATTTTGCATACATATCTCATCAAGATTAAAGTACATTTCCATATAGTCTTCATGGTGTGCTATATTTGGACATATTAATTACGACAACCTTCACTTATTGAAAAAGAATGGTGTCTCTAGTTTGCCTACTCTTCCTAGGAAACTGAAGCAATGTGATGCACGTATCCTTGGAAAACATATTAAACAAAATTTTCATGATTCCATTTATATAACATGTAGAAGACATGGATTGATACATTCTTGATTTGTTTGAATCTATGCATGTTCCTTCTACTAATGGAAATAAATGTATAATGGCTTTTATTAATGATCGCACCAAAATATGTTGGGTGTAGTTTTTGAAAATTAAATTTCAAGATTTCGAAATTTTCATATTTTTTCATGTATGGATTGAAGATGAAGCACAATCACATATTATCTATATTTTTACCAATAATGGAAGAGAATACACCTCTAATGAATTTGAAAACTATATTCACCAACATGGGATCCAACATCAAACTACAATTCCATACAATCCTCAACAAAATGGTGTAGTTGAAAGAATGAACAAGACTATCTCGAATATAGTTCACTCAATGATGTTTTTCAAAATTGTAAAAATAAAATTCCATATCATGCTCTAAAAAAAAATACTCCTTATGAAATGCGGTATGGGCACATTCCTTTAGTGAGACATCTCGAGGTCTTCGGTTTCACTTGTCATGCCTTGATTCCCAAGGAACAAAGAAGCAACCTTGATGCAAGGAGTTGGAAGAGCATCTTATTGAGGTATTCGAATACCACCAAGGCATATCATCTTTACAATGAGGTAAACAAAAAGTTTAATCTTTATATAGATGTATTTTTATTGAATCTTCCAAAACTTACAACATTGTTGAGTGGTAGCTTGATCACTTGGGTAGATTCAACCTTGCAAATACATATCATGAATTAAATAATGAGATTCCACATCTTGAAAGGGGGATCCATATCTTAGATCAATCTATGGAATATCCTTCTCCCCCACATGAATTTTTGACCACTTATTTAGATTAGGAAGACCCTTTGAGTGATGTGATTGAGAGGATTGGAAGGCTAAATCTTTATGCAGCCTCATCTCAATCAATGGAGAAACTTAGAAAATCTCAAAAAGGACCCCTAAAATGGCTCACCAAAACACATGAAAGTGTTAGTCCTGATGAGTCCAGAAAGACAGGAACCAAATGTTCCACCAGAAAAGATGGAGGTGATGTAGATAATTATGATTCAGTTGATGTAGATGATATGGATGTTTCATATGGTTGTGAATTTAACTTATCTTTTTACTTTGAACCAACTTTATTTAAAGAATTTGCTTCTCATGATGAATGGAAAGAAGAAATGCAGAGGGAGTATGATGCTCTCATAAATAATGGAACATGGAAGTTGGTGGACCCTCCATTCATAACCAGACCAACTAGCTGCAAGTGGGTCTACAAGAACAAGTACAAATAAGATGTCTCACTTGACAAGCACAAAGCAAGGCTCATGGAAAAAGGATTTGCATACACATAAGGTGTTGATTATGAAGAAAATTCCACCCCATAACAAAATTGGCGACCAAATGGACTCGCTTTGCCTTAGCAACTTAGAATGGATGGACCCTCCATTCATAACCAGACCAACTAGCTGCAAGTGGGTCTACAAGAACAAGTACAAATAAGATGTCTCACTTGACAAGCACAAAGCAAGGCTCATGGAAAAAGGATTTGCATACACATAAGGTGTTGATTATGA
Organism: Pinus albicaulis; assembly: GCA_034641835.2. Lineage (NCBI taxonomy): Eukaryota > Viridiplantae > Streptophyta > Pinopsida > Pinales > Pinaceae > Pinus > Pinus albicaulis. Next base: position 611,961,680 of record CM076584.1, on the reverse strand, counting down.
AGAAACTTCCACCCCATAACAAAATTGGCGACCAAATGGACTCGCTTTGCCTTAGCAACTTAGAATGGATGGAAAGCTCATCAAATGGATGTGAATCCTACTTTCTTGGATGGACACTTGAAAGAGAATGTCTTCATGGCTCAACCAAAAGGTTATATTGTAAAGGGGAAATAATAAAAAGTAGGTTTACTATCAAATCCTTATATGGCCTAAAACAAGTAGCACAAGCCCCGTATGAAAAGTCAACCGGGCATCTTTTGAAATTGAATTTCAAATTCTTTAATATTGATGATGCAAATCTTTTTGTCAAGACATTTCGAAAAAACTATTGCATATCATGTGGTATATGTAGATGATTTGTTGATAATAGGGAACAATGAAAAATAATATTGTATCGCTAAAGAAAGAGTTGAAAAAGGGATTTGAGATGACAAATTTGAGACACCTTCACTAGTAGTTTGGCATTGAAGTGGATCAACATCCAAAATATATATTCCTCTCCCAAAAGAAGTATAGTGGAGAATTTTTTATTAGGTTTGGCATGGTCGAATGCAACACTATATCTACTCCAATGGAATGAAACTTGGAGCTCACATCAAAAGAAGGGAATGAATTTGAGGATATAACCAAGTATAGGCAATTTGTGGGAAGTCTTATCTACCTCACTACTGCCAAACCAAATATTTCATTTATTGTTGGAATTATTTCTACATTTATGCAAAATCCTTGTGAAGGAAATTGGTTTGCTACGAAAAGAGTTTTGAAGTACATGAAAGGAACTCAATACTTTGGAATAAAATATTCACAGGTGGATGACTTTGTTTGATTGAATATTCATATTCATACTTTGTTCAAGGAAAAGAAAATGGAGTGTCACTTCAAGCTATCTCATGAACCTTGGATCAACAATTGTCTCTTGGAGGTCATGCAAACAATTAGTTCCAACAAATTCCACGACAAAGGAAAAATATGTAACAATTGTAGTTGTAATAAAGGAGATTTTGGCTCAAGAAAATACTTGAAAATTTGTAGGATAAACAAATGAATTCTACTCCTCTTCTAATTGACAATAATTCTACAATCAAGTTGTCTAAGAATCCCAAATTCCATGATAGAACCAAACACATAAATACAAAATATCATTTGATTCGATATCATGTAGAGGTCGAGACTATTCATTTAATACATTGCTCTACTAATGAGCACATTGTAGACATGTTCTCCAAAGCACTCAAAAGAGAAAAGTTCGAAAAATTCAAAATGATGCTTGGGCTACAAACACCTCTTCGACTTAAGGGGGGGAATTTTGGACATAATCGTTTAGGATTTTATTCCTATAAATATATATATGTAAATAAATAAATTAGGAGAAGATAAAAATAAATAGGCCCTTGGAAAATGAAATGAAGAGTGGCTTCATCGTATAAATATAATTGCACATTAATGGAATTAATCAAGTTCTAGAGTTAATAATCCTAGCACAACATTTTTCTTTAAAATATAGAGTTATACAAGGAACGGATAATAAATTTTATAGTTTTGCTTTGTGTTTATTAATGAAAATAACAACATATAGAGGAATCAAGAAGTACAAGTGTTAGGTGACTCTAAATTGTTTATGGATTGAGAGTGGCAAATGTCAAATCAAAAATCTAGCTCTTGGCCTTGTTATGCACAAATTTTTAGAGGTAAAGAATGTCTTTGATTCTATATCCTTTACTCATATTTTCAGGGAATTCAATTAAAAATGTAGACTCTTTATCCAAGGTTCTCTGTCTTTGTAGGAAGGAACTTTGGTGGCTCAATAATATAGGGGATTAAATCTCTTGTCTGGTTCTCTCATTTCTATTTGTATTTCTTGTAGAAAAGATTGTGATTGGGTAATTTTTTAGAGTATTATTGGGATTGTTATGTAATGACAATGAAAGTCATGGCAAGCCATTTAAAAATGTCATGATCTATGTTTGAAACCTAATAATATGCAAAAGACTCAATAGAACATATATAGTTTTGTATTTTTAAATCAGAAGCCATGTAGTTTGGAAAATATTTTGATTTCACCCTATAAATACCTAATATAATGCATTTTTTTAGGAAAAAAAAAAAGAGAGTCTTGTAAATGTAGATGTTTTTTTCTTTTTCATTTTGCAGATGTGGACTTGATATTAACCTAATATATGATCAAATTTGGAAATTATTTTTCCATCTTCTACTCTCATGATACATTTCTCTTTATTGGGTAATATGAATTTGATGTCTATTGTGATAATGTTTAGAGAAATATAGTTAATTAATATGCAAGGTTTACGCCTTATATTTTCAACATGTTTTTTTACTATGAAACTTGTGTCACAATAGTAAGAGGAAGATGGTCGAATTAACCATTTTTCTTAAAGCTCTCTTATTTGTTTACTATTTTCCTCACCATCTTCTCTTAATAACACAATTTTTCTTCCTTGAACTAGATGATTATAAATAGTTGGCATTTTAGTTGTTGGGAAAACTTTAGTTCATATTACAAGGGATTCTCAATACAATGCTCTTGCAATTTTTTACTAATTTCTACTATGATATTTCCAAAAATAAAAATTAAAGAAGAAAACCTGAGACTTTTTAAAGTATGATATTTAGTTTTTTTTCAACTTTATTATGTGTTTAATGAAATCTTAGTGCAACATTACTTGAGCAAGTTATTCTCTAAACACCATGACTTGAACAATATATGGTCCAAGGCAATCCATAAATGGGCCTCTAAGACAAAGATTACGTTGAGAATTTGATATTTGTACCTGTTTCAACAATTCATTCACTATGATTATTCATAAGGACATGAGTGATAAAATGATTAATATTTATTTTCCCATTCACTTTATCAACCACAAAGAGATTTGAATGAAAAACCTAACTTTTAAAAATATAAGACTTTTGCAAAATTCAAATTTCAACATATTTTAACACTATACACTTTTGCAACTTTTATTATTACGTACATGGATGCACGAACCTACATCATTTTAATGGATGTGTTGTTTTTTTAGAGGCTATCTTTTAATTATTTGCTAGAGAATGCAAAACAAGGTGAATTTTTGAGTGAGTTACTTCCTTGTGATATGGAGTTAAAGATATGAGATATTTAGTTTTAGGATCATATGTGAGTGTTTTTAGTTCATTTTTTGTTTTTGTTTTTCATGTTTTAAATTATTATTTATTTAAAAATTTTGCATTGAATTTGACATAAGCTTGCTTGTAAATTCAAATTTATCAAATTTTGAGTTAGAATTAGTGATTATTTTCGTTTTTGGAAAGAAAAAAAAAATTATTTGTATAAGTAGACTAATCAAAGAAGTTTAACATTATTCTCAAATAGATTAAAACTCGTTCTTCATTAAAAGTTAATTCTTCAAAGTTTATAGGATCTTTAAATATGATTACATGAGTCAATTTTTCAAAGTTTTAGGATCCTTATATATGATTATATGTCATATTCAATGTTGCGAAAATATCATCAATAATGACCAATTATTATTATTGGTGAAACAATTTATAAATTTGTTTTTAGACAATTAGATACTACCGCATTTCTATTGTAGAATCAAGAAATAAAGGTTTAACTTTATGAAGAGGTTCAATGGGACAAGAATGATCATACTAACCCTTTTGTTTGCAAGCATATCAATAGGCAATAGAGAGATCACAATGTTTGTGAGAACATAAACTATTTTTCAAATAACAGAAAGGGCGAAATCAATGAAAATGATTACAATGGAAGTAAAAACAATAATGAGATTTATTAGATTTGGGGTAACATAAACAAAACACATGTAATCTTAGAACAAGCATGAGCACCAGTAAACTTGGGTAATTGTTGAGAGAGAGTGACATCGAGGCAAAGACATCAAATTCATTTCATGTTGCTTCAAAAATTTCAACAAAATACATTTGGAAAATGTCATGACTTTTATTGTCTCAATTTCACTCACATGTGATAGTTAGGAAATTATTCTCAAAGCATCACCAATTGAAAATGATGCAGCATAATCATGATGTCGCATGGATACTTAGGACCTTAGTAAGTAAAATAAACATGAACTTCGTTACACATTTGATCATGCACCCATCTTTTCATTTAGGTATATGATATAGGAAATGCTTTGATAATTGTGCAACCCTATTAAAGAAAAGTTCAATTATATTTGTAGTGCATTAATGAAGAATAGGTTTGGTTTTAGTGGAACTAAGGTCATGTGCAAAGAAAATTTGAGTTGTTGCCTCATAAATCCTAAGTCCTTTAGCCTCCTAAGGGTCAATATCAAGCATTACGGATCCCATTTGGAGGAGGGCATTCACATTAGAACCAATTCATTATTAGAGTTCAATTCTATGTATAAGTGAAGGACATGGGGTAACCTTTACAAATGAGAAACATAACAAAGTTATGCTAGAGGAATGGGCTTGGAGATCAATCATCTCTCTCCCATATCTACCATTCATTGCCATCATATGTGCTTGTATTATTTCCTTAACAAACCAAGATTTGTCCATTCACCATAGTTAGAGAGAGCCTTAAAGAAGGAAAAGTTGGCATACCAAGATGAGTTTTGAATCCTATATTTAGTTTTGGGATCATATGTGAGTGTTTTTAGTTCATTTTTTGTTTTTGTTTTTCATCTGTTTTAAATTATTGTGATGAATTTTTTATAGACTTAATTGTAAATTCAAGTTTATTTATTTAAAAATTTTGCATTTAATTTTACATAGGCTTGCTTGTAAATTCAAATTTATCAAATTTTGAGTTAGAATTAGTGGTTATTCTAATTTTTGGAAAAAAAATATTTGTATAGGTAGACTAATCAAAGAAGTTTAACATTATTCTCAAATAGATTAAAACTCGTTCTTCATTAAAATTTAATCCTTCAAATTTTCTAGGATCTTTAAATATGATTACATGAGTTAATTTTTCAAAGTTTTAGGATCCTTATATATGATTATATATCATCTTCAATGTTGTGAAAATCTCATCAATAATGATCAATTATTATTTTTGGTGAAATAATTTATAAATTTGTTTTTAGACAATTAGATACTACCGCATTTCTATTGTAGAATCAAGAAATAAAGGTTTAACTTTATGAATAGGTTCAATGGGACAAGAATGATCAAAGCAACCCTTTTTTTTGCAAGCATATAAATAGGCAATAGAGAGATCACAATGTTTTTGAGAACGTAAATTATTTTTCAAATAACGGAAAGGGTGGAATCAAGGAAAATGATTACAATGAAAGTAAAAACAACAATATTGTTAGTGGGAGCTTGTGATTCTTGACTATTCTTGCAGAAGATATCCGTGAAGATCCATATGAAACCCTTGATGAGTTACACATGAAAATCTTAATAGATCATCTCTCGAGAGTAACTCCATTGAAGAAAATCATGATATTGTGTCTTCACTACACATCCAATGTTTGAAGATGTCCTCCACTTGATCACGAGGCGACAATATTTCTTACCTTGAGCGAAACAACAACAACAAAAGTTGGAGGAGTTCATCCAGGCAGGGGAGTTGGTTGATCATTTACATCATCCATTTCCATGAAGGCATGCAAAAGGTTTAGGAGGAGCAAGTTCATTAAAGAAGAGAACCATGACAGGGGGAGCTACATATCTATCATGGAGAACTAACATTGATGAATAAAATACGATGGAGCAACATGTCAAGAAGAATCTTGATAGGGGGAGTACTTGGGCACCCCATTTTCCATTGGTGTCGAAGGGGAAGAAATTGTTGGAAGGGGAAGAATATTTCCATTAATGACAAAGGGGGAGACTGTTGGTCAAAGTTGTCATTGATGTCAATATGGCATTGTTGGAGATGGCAAATATTCTTGTGATACATGCCTTAAACCAATTTCGTGATGTTGCCCTAACTACATGAAAAAACCCTAAGTAAATTTATGCCCTAGTCCTTGTTTCTTATTTAAGAATACTTAACCCTAATCCTATGCATGAATGATTCCCTAAATGCATATATGAAACTCTATGCTACATACATGAAAAATGCTAATGATGCATCATGAACAATGAAGCCCTAGATCTATATTGAATGATTTAATGATGCATAATGATTAATTAAGAAGCCCCTAACATAAAACCCTTCTAGACACATGCACGTAATACATCTGTGTCCTTATATGATGCATGGACCTCGCAAAAACTGGAAGCCCGAAGCCTATGAAGAAGACCTTCACTTACATGAATGAAACCCTATCTTTTGTTGATACAAATCCTAAGAAGCCTTAGCCTTGTTGATTGATGCCTTAATGAAGGAACCTTTACCTTGAATGCCAAAGACATAAAATATAATAGGTTTCCATGATTGCAGTTTCAAAAAATTGATTTTATTGATAGGAAAATGACCTCATTGAAGGATGAGATTGACAACAACTTATAGAGGATATATTTCCCTTTCTAACGAGCTATCACTCGCCTTCACCTTCTAACTCCTTATAGATTGAGAGAAAATGAATTTACAAGTTAAGAATAATTCATTTTATTAGGCTAGCCGACATGAGCCAGCATGACCTAGTCGGCTCCTCCAAGGGATGTGTCTCTTCGAAAAAGGTCAAAATATGTATAAATACAAGGATAAGAACTTCATTTAATATCATCAATTTCGATGAAGATCATTACATAGATATACCACAGGAAGAAAATTTCATAGCTTATGAACTAGGGACACAAAGGAGTATTTGAAGAATTGTTTGGGTTAATTCTGTATTGGTTCATCGGTACAGCTCAAACAGAAAGGATACTTCACCTTAGACCTGTGTTGCAGCCCAGTATCAGGGCCTAGACCAGAGGAACCAACCCTCAGACCTGTAATATAGATTGTAGCCCAGCATTAAAGCTCAAACCCGTGGAACCAACCCTCATATCTCTGTTTCGGATTGCAAAATAGTGAAATACAGGCTCAGACCTGTGGTGTTAAGCCTCATAATTGTTACCTCAAACCTGTTTGGGTGCCTCCATACCTTGGACTTGTTGGGTATAGCCTCATGCCTCAGACTTAACCATAGTTTCAAGGTTTGGACTTAGTTCTGTGTTGGTATAACTGTGATAATACACCTATGAGAGGTTCGAACTTAGTTCTGTGGTGGTATAAACTGTGATAATACACCTATGAGAGGTTTTCACTTGCTTCTATGGGTATTTCTATGGTAATACAACAAAGGTAATACATTTGTGGAGGCCGAGAAGAGTTAAATTTGTTTCGGTGATAATTTGAAGAGGTGAAGTAGAAGCATCAGTAATTTGACCTATGGGTAAGTAAGGAGGGTTGGACCTAGACTTGTTGTTGCACTTGTTGAAGATTAGAAACTCAAACTTGTTGTTGCACTTGTTGAAGATTAGAAACTCAAACTTGTTGCTGCCCTCCTTATTTTGCCCTTGTTGGAGATTGTTACCTCAATCTTGTGATAAATAATGAACATTGATGGACAGTGATTAGTACTAAAGAATATTGAAGTTGCTTGGATCTGTGGAGACAGTCCTGTGGAGGTAGCTTGGTGCTTGAAGAAGTGAAGCTAGATCTTAACATCTGAATGATCTTAAGGTTCGGATTGGAAAAGCTTGTGAAGACTTGAAGAAGTGCAAACCTTGATCTGAGAGAAGCTTGAACTATTTTAGAAAAGGTACCTTGGAGCATAATCAAAGGAACTCTTAAACATATTGAATACATCCTTGAAGAACTCTTGAGGCAATATATTAAATACACCATTGTCTTGACTAACCCTCGAAATAGTTTATTGAAGACTCCCTTGAAAATATACAGTTTAGACCTTCTTGAATAAAGTTGTTGAAGATATGTTGGAGCCTTTTGGAAGACACCTTGAGGCATTATTGAAGATATCTTAAAACACTTATAGTAGTTGATCTTGGAATGATTATTGAAGATCGCGATGTGTTGAAGTCATCATGATGTGACCTTGGAGATTTTGTTTGGGTACCTTGAAGAACTATGGAGACACCTTCATGAGAAAACAAAGTTGTCATCGATGATATGACTGCAATGGAGATCGTTTGAGGGTAGTGCTGAAGGTGAAGATATTTTCATGGCTCGTTGCAGAAGATATTTGGAGCCATGAAGAATCGTTGATCTTATCTTGAAGAATCGAAGCATATGGTTGGATCTCTAGAGGATAAGAGTCCTCAAGAAAACCAGGTTGGAGCCTATACCAGAGATAGGGTTGGAGCCTTGGAAGATAGGGTTGGAGCCCTAGAGGTCGGAGCCTTGTGAATTCCAATTTGGTGCTTGGCAAAGTACATGTTGGTGCCTGGTATGATTTAAGATTGGTGTTTTCATCTAGGATTGGATCCCTACACATTATTGTATTGGATTTATTGTAAAGAAGAGGATTGAAGTCCTTGTTATATCTGACTAGTAAAAATATTTATTCTTATTGTTAATTTTGTCTTCATGGGGCCTGTCCTGCAACCCTTAAATTCTCCAGCTACTCGTCTCATGTCAACATTACTTTCTCTGCCTCTCGCTTTAATTCCCGTCCGGTTCGAAGGCCTGAGCACTACTTCATGGCGCCGCTCCCTCCATCGTTGTCATTCGCATCCTGCCGCCTTCGCTTCTCAGCCTTCTTTGCTCAGAGTTCCCCTTCACCCTCTGAGACGCTCTGTGATCTTCATCTTCTGTTGGCCTCGATGCCTCATCGCTCCTACCATCCCACTTCCTTGTCGCCTCTACGCGCCAACCACCCCTCGACCTTGACGCTTCTGCAAGCTATCCTCCTTCACGCTCACTCTTGCTCAAGCATGTCGCAAAGGCATAGAATGCAATGCTAATGTGGTCAAGGTAGGGGCCAGTCCTCACACCCGCCCATATCAATTCATTTAGACAACTTCCCCCCTCTCCTAAAGACAATTCGTCTCAATTCCATTATGATTGCTCCCTAGACAGACCTCGAGTCACCGCCACCATCACTATCATCTTTCAGGAGACGCCTTCGAGCTCTGTTGGGTCTGGTTCTAGAAAATGTCCCGGGAAATCTACAATTTCTCTAGCACCCCCTCATTACTCTCATAAATTTGAAGCTCTGCCAGTCAAACCAGGAGCGCACTCCTCAAGCAGCGAAGGCAGCAGAAGCGGCAGTCCAGAACGCTCTGTGGATGAGAAGAGGAAAGGCAGTGGTAACCTTGTGCGCACTGCTACCACGCCCGAGCCCAATGCACAGAATTCGAAGAAAGATGAGGATTATTCTGATGATTACAGGTGTCTTATCATCGAAGATCCTCCACCACAGTCTCATGACACATAGCATGACATGCATCCAAAACAATGAGAGGTTACCTCTCTCTGTTTTGTTTAATATCTTAGATATCATGTTTTTCCTGAACAATTTGGAAAAATCTTGGTATTTTCTTGTTAATGCTGGTTTCCCTACTAAGGGCAGCGATTTTTGGACTGGTTTCCCCATCTGGGGTGGTCATATTTTTGTCTTTCTGAACTTTTCTCCCTCCAGAATTGGCTAGCATAACAATTCCGGAGGCAAGCTTCGAATTGTATATTATGTGCAAGTTAATAGATTAGTCTTATTTAGAAAAAAATAATAATAACAATTGAAAAGAAATATTGATTCACCCACCCCCTCAGTGTTTTCAACCCTTTCATCTTGGAGAAAATTTGGTCATGGAAATTTCAGGCTTAGATCATACTTGTTATTTTGCTCTGCTTAATATTTTTCTTATTGTTAGATCTTATTATCTGCTTCTTACTTAAATATTCAATTAATATCACAGATCACATTTACTGAAGATGATGTAAGGTTTAAAATTTTATTGTGATGTAATTAACTTGATGTAGAACCCTACAAGATTCAGGAGGTAATAGGCAAAGGGGGTTATGGTGTTGTATGCTCCGCAATTGTTACTCACACTAGGGAGAAAGTTGCAATCAAGAAAATAAATGACATCTTTGAACATATTTATGATGCAACCTGAATTTTACGTGAACTTAAGCCTTTGAGGTTGTTGCAGCATCCTGATATTGTTGAAATCAAACACATTATGTTACAAGGTGGGAATTCAAAGACATTTATGTGGTATTTGAACTTATGGAATCAGATCTACACTAGGCTATTAAGGAAAATGATGACTTGACCATAGTTAGGATGACTTAACCAAAGTTTGATATAAGACCAAGGTTTTTATGGACCAAAATCAAATGACATAGATTTAATGCACGTGATGGACATCATTTGGTTTTGAATTCAATTATTTTGTGGAAAATGGACTAAACTTTTGAATTTCCCCTCATAGTTGATTCAATATTTTACAGAATCAGCAGGGAAACACTATAGACCTTTTATTGAACCTCGTTTTCCTAGTATTTCTCTCTTTTATGTTAATGTAAAATCGCATTTTCTAGCAATACCTCGTTATTCACTCCCTCGACGTAAGATCGTTGATGCAACAATATTGTGTTGAGTGTATATTTTGTAGGCTTTTGAATATATATTTTTGGGTAAATTTCGTCCAAATTTTAATAGTTTTTTTTGGCTTGTTGTTGCTGCGTTTTTTTTAAGAAATTTGTATAGTAAAATTCAAATGTCTTATAAATTAGTGAATTTATTTATATATTTAAAAATGCATTTTTAAATAATAAAAAATTATAATTTTATTAAAAATTGTATTACGAGATTTCAATAAAAATATCATTATAAACACAAATCAATTTTTTTTTCACAAATAAAAGTCTAGATATTCCACATGAGGAATATACATATTTCTTATATTATATCAAAATTCATTATGTCATATATAAGAATGTAACTTGGATAGCAAAGATTCCAATCCTTTTATATTTAATTAAATATACAATTTAATTACATTAACCTCTTGTTTGTTCATAACCTAAAAACAATATTTCACAATGAACTATGACTCGTAATTGCTCCTAAAGGTTCAAAGATAAACCTAAGGAATATAAGATTTGGGAAGCATATTCATAACTAAATTTTAGAATTGGAAATTAACTATATACTTTCAAAAAGTCTTTTAATAACACAAATAATCATAATTTTTTATTTATAAAATACAAGTGACTCGGTAAATTTAATTACATTCAATGTAATGATGACAAAAAAATATTCATTTTTACTAAACTTTACATGCACACAAATACACCTTATTTAATTCTAAATATAAAATTTTATAATAATGATTGATATTTCAAATGCTCGATTTTTTCATTTATTACTGCAAGTGTTAGTCAATTTGAAGATTCACATTTTTTAAGTTGAAATACATTTCTTATAAATTTAATGAATGTAAGATTAAAACGAATACAGATTAATTAATTGTTTTTTTAAATGAATTCACAAATTAATAGTGATTCTATCATTATTACAGATGATTTCACAATTCCCTGATGGGAGTGATTAACCATGCAACTGACAATCCTAAGGGGAATGAGTGGGAATTTAAGATGAGCGTGTGGCTGCAGGTGGGAGGGTCGCCCTCCTTGTCCTCTCCCAACACCTTGTGTACGAGGGGGTATAATGGTACTTATGCGAAACTTCATTCCATCTTGGTTCTTGCGGGAGGTGGCGTTCATTGGAGATTTATGGAGGGTGGCGAGGTTTCCTACCAGACATTATGTGTTTGAATGAGTTATGGAATTGGTAGTGTGAGCTCTGAGAGAGGAAGTAGTTTTTGAGGGCACCCTGTCTGGGAGAGGTGGCGTCTTCACCGTCGGCGCCCCCTCCTACGCTTATGGGTGTGTATTATCATTAATTTCTAGTTTGGTTTTCGGTTCAGGATTAAGGCACATTTGGTTTTGATTGTGTTTTGTTGGTCCTGTTGGGGTTAGGCAGCATCCCCCTCGTGCCGGAGGGAGATTGGTGTCACAACCTTCAACGGTCCCTCCTCGGGCTCCTGTAAGGCTTGGCGGTGATTGGGGAGTTGGTTCACTAACTTCTGGGTGATTTGGATATTGTAGGTTCTTTTATGAACGCGGGACGGTGAATTTCTCGTGGCTGGGGTAAAATTGTGGTTCTATGTATACTATGGGTCATTTGGTGGTGGCCGCGTCGGTGAGGGTGGTGAGTTTCTCCTAGTTGACGGTTAAGGTTTGGGAAGGTTCTAGTTGGTTTGCCTCTGTTCGACTTTGTGATGTCAAGCTAGTCATTATGCATTCGATTCCCCGTTTGGGCCACTCCTCTCAAATTAAGCCCAATTTATGCAACTTGGAGGGTGGTGTGTTTCTCTCTCAGATGGAATTCGCGACTGATACCATTAGCTCGGGGTAGGGTGGTAGCAGCAGATGTCGGGCAGCTTTGGGAGGTCGAGGTGGTGGTTGAGCGGGGCGCTCAGGTCGAGTGGGGTTTGAAGCTCGTGGTGGCAGCAGTCGAGGTGGCTCGGTGACTATCCGTGGGGGTAGCACCCCACCGGGGTAGCAACACTATGGGTCAGCTCATCCCCCATTCAGGGAGACAGGGACGACACATCTTGTAGGACGCCGACAACGGAAAAATTGTTGTGTTGAGCGTTGTCGAGATCTGATACAATCTGTGCTTGAACACTTGGAAACCTCGGGGCGGGTGAGATAGGAGGAACATGATGAGCTAATTGCTACTTTGAACAAAATGCATATTTTCAATGCCATATCCGGGAACGTGTGGTGGTGGTCTAGCGAGGCCAGAACATGTTATCTAAGAAAGTAGAGAAGCTGGAGGCCTGGGTGGCCCATTTCGAAGAGCGCGTTCAATGCTCCTTCCGTCCTCCTCCTCCAGAAACAACCAACCTCCATCACCTCTGATGATTAGCATGGTTACAGGTGTTTTACTTGTTTTGTGTGTTTATTGATACTTTTGGCTTCCTAAGTTGTGGACTATGTCTCTAATTTTTTTGTTTCATTGTCATATGATGATAGCGGCAGTCAACAAAATTGGTCAGGGTGAGACTACTTGTGTTTTTCTACTGATGTATCTCTTTTTGAAAGAATGAATAGAACCTTAATTTACAAAAAAAGTAGATGATTTCACAATTAATTAAATTTGACAATTTTTTATTTTTTAAATTATATAATTAAAATGATTCAATTGTTAACTAAAATTAATAATTAATAACTAAAAATATATTTTAAAATGAAACCGTTGTGCACACAAATACGTCTTATTTAATTATAAATATAGAATTTTATAATAATCAAACTTTAGAATAATGATTTAAATTTCAAATGCTCAATTTTTTCATCTATTACTGCAAGTGTTAGTCAATTTGAAGATTCACAATTTTAAAGTTAAAATATATTTCTTATAAATTTAATGAATGTGAGATTGTCAAGTCTAACTAGCACAACTGGTTGAGGATGGACCTTGTCAGCAAGGTGACCCAGGATCAAACCTCACGAGGGGTGGTTGTGCCTTGTGCTAGGGGAGGAGACATGCTAAAAAATCCAGTCAGCTAAAAGGTTGGTGTAGCCCAAACTGGGTGTGATCCCTGAGTGACTTTGACGGCTTAGGTGACCCAGCCCCTGGGTCACGACTCCTCAAGCTACAGGTCAAGCCTCGAAGATCACGGACAACTTGACAGACAAAAAAAAATGAATATGAGATTAAAATGAATATAGATTAATTAATTTGTTTTATAAATGAATTCCTAATTTAATAATGATTATATCATTATTATAGATGATTTCACAATTAATTAAATTCAGCAATTTTTTATTTTTTTAAATTATATGAATTAAAATGACTCAATTCATAACTAAAATTAAAATATCTAGCAGCACTAGAACACATGTTACCTCATCCACAAACTGAGACGTGATTGCAAATTTTAAAATACATTTCTTAATTACTGGCAATTTATAATTTTTTCTCATCCAAGTAAGGGTTATGATGGACCATGGATTGAAGAATGGCAAAAACCCTAGGGAGTTGCAGTTTTGATCCAGTGATCAGAGCCCACACGCATACAGGTGTGGGACGCGACATGCGTACTGCCCTGTCAGGGCTTTGTGACCACCTGTGCTCGCAGCTGTTGGCCACGGGGAGTACGGGATGCCGGGGGAGGGTCGTTTCGACCTAACCGGGTTCACGATGAAGGTTAGCAACAAAACCTTGTTTCTTGTAGCGAGACTGCGTTTGGGTGTTAGGGTTTCTGAACAGGCGCAGACTTTTCGCTATCGTGGAGTCGGTTTAAGACGACAAACCGTTTGTAGCTATGGGTTTCGATAGTGACTACGTGGACGTTGAGCCAGCGCCCGAAGACCTGCTCACATGCTAGGGTCACAAGGTCTCGAAGAAAAATTTGGATCGTTTCTTTCCGATCGCTACAGAGACTGAACAGAGTTTCAGCGATGTGGGAGGAGCTTGTGGATTTTCGAATGGAGCGGTATTGTTAGAAGAAACATTGCAGAGTACATTTAATGGGAGGTGGAAGATTGGGGGCTCCAAAGGCTATGCATCGACGTTTAACCCTCTGGAATTCTTTGGCAGTGGTCTGCATCAGCGTGATATTCAACCCTCACAAATCTCGTCGGGGCCAGGTATTTATTTCATTCCGTCATACACAGGAGGTTTAGAAGATATTGTTGCGAGTTACATTTTGCAGGGTTTGGTGGGTCTGAATGCCCTTGGGGAGGAAAGGCAGCAAGGTATGGAACTCAATAGAGGAAGAGCTAAGGATGAATCCCTTCTGAATCGAAACCCCTCTCTGAGCCAGGGTTTAAATTTGTTGGAAAACCTTCTAATCCCTCAAGGGAAAGAAGTGGCTAGTTTGGATCCATCACTTAGAGACATTTTGCCCCGATCTGTTCGGCTCTTGTCCCAGACCCTCAGAAGTCAATCTAGGGTTTCTTCAGAAGAAGGAGAGTCGGTAAGACATTTGGAAAGGTCTCAAGAAGATAGACGGGATAATGACAAAGGTCATGGAACAGGACAAGAATCGGTAAGGGGTTTGAACAGGGGAGGTGTCAGAGAAGCTGAAGGAAGGCGACCAGAGTTGCTTGTTGTAGAATCCACAGATGCACCCGAAAGACTGGTGGAAGGCGAGGAAGAAGGAAGAAAGGAGGTTGTGGGATCAAAAAGAAAGAAGAATAAGGCCATTAGGAGAAAAGAAGAGCGCCCCTGTTGTGTTCTTGGAGTGGACATTCGAATAAATGAAGTTATGGAGGCCACTGAGACCAGTCTTGTTGGCAGAGTCCGAGGAAGGAAGTACTCAGTGGATTACATCACTGAATGGACCATGTTGGAATCGAAAGATGCCCCTGGGAACCCATTGGAAATCAAATTCCTTGACAGGGGCTGGTTCAGCATCAAATTTGAGCATAAAGATCATTTGGATTGGGTCTTAGAAAGGAACTGGTGCTTTGGGAAGAGACCGATCTTGTTCAGGCGATGGACTCCGATGTTCGATGCCCAGAAAGAAAAAATGGCAGAGTCTCCTGTATGGGTAAAACTGTCGAGCCTCCCAATGCCTTTCTGGACCGATTCTACTTTCTGATCCATTAGGAACACCCTTGGTAAATTCTTAGAAGTTGATATGTCTTTTATTCAAACAAGAGACCTGAGTGTAGTGAGAATCCTTGTAAACCTTAATCCGAGAGAAGGTCTGGCTAATGCAATGAGTTTGAAGTACAGGGATTTTTAGTATCTGCAGAATTTGGATTACGAGCACCTTCCTTTTCGCTGTCACAGGTGCCATAAATATGGTCACCTTGCAAAGGACTGCCCCCTCGGGCATCATCGCAGAAGGAGGCAGAAAAATTTTGTCAGGGAGACATTTCCAATAGCCAGAGCAGAGGAGACTAAGGAACAGGAGGTGGCCATGATGGATGGTGTTGAGGGCTCGGGTGCTGATAAGGACAGTCACTCGTCTTCGGTTCAAATGGTGTCTCTGCACAATCAATTTGAAATGGATCATGTTATGGAGTCCTCCCAGGTACCCCACTCTGAATCGGGGGCAGTTGGTGCGACTCAGACGGTTTTGCCCTTTCTTTCTCCTTCTTCCTTATGCACATCCTTTTGTACTTATGTATTGGATTTATCTGAGCCTGGTCCCTCCAGGCTACTCCTCAATGAAAATTTGAATATGCATGTCATCCTAGAATCCATTGATAGTATCATTACGTCTTTACCGTCTCTTCCTGTGGCCTCTCCCTCTCACACTGTTGTTGTGTTTGAACCTGTCCCATCCCTGTCCAGTCCTTCTGAGGTTCCCCCTTACAATCTAAAACCTCTTGCTAACAGAACCTGGAAAGGAATTTCCGTTGGGGGATTAGTGTTTGATCTTGTCTCTATTGGACCAAGGAAGACGAGAGGAAGGAAATCGAACCTGTCCAAGGCCCAGTTAAAAGAAAAAATTGATATTGCAGACGGGAAGAAGAGGTCTTTGTCCGGGGTGCTTAGAGCAGCGCAGTCACCCCCCCAGGGTTTTCGATGATCATTTTATCATTCAATTGTAGGGGTTTAGCTAGTCAGCCTAAAAAACTAGCGCTTAGGGAGCTGGTGAAGTCTCAAAACCCGGATGTAATGTTGATCCAAGAAAATTTGGGGCAGGGGGAGGAAGTAAAAGGAATCATCACCAGGATGTTTCCAGGCTAGGTGTTTCAGGCCTTGGATGCCCATGGAAGATCTGGGGGCCTGGCAACATGGTACAATTCAGGAAGACTTAAGGAGCTGTCAACTTGGGGATTTGAAAACTCTCTAGCGATGGAATTGTACTCAAATGAGCTTTGTCACCCCATTCTGATCCTTAATGTCTATGGACCTTGCACGGAGAGAGAGCAGTTCTGGAACTGATTTTTTGCCAAATCTTGCTTAAAAAACCCTAATCTCATTGTGGGAGGGGACCTAAACTTTTCCTTAGGGCCTTCGGAATCATGGGATCCCTCGGCAAGCGCAGACCAACTCACGGATTTTTTTTCAAACAAGTTGGCATCCTCTCGGCTAGTGGATGCTAATTTAATCAAACCAAGACCTACTTGGAGGAATATAAAAGTGGGAGATGCCTGGGTGGCTAAAAAGTTGGATCGCTTTCTTCTCTGTGAAGATCTAGTGGAAAGAACTTCAGTGTTCGGACATTGGGTTGGAGAGGGGGGTTTATCTGACCACCTTCCAATACTTCTGGAGATCAAAGGAGCTCTAAAAAAACTGGGCACTTCGTTTAAATTTAATTCCTCCTTGCTAAAATATGAGTCGTTCAACTCTATGTTCCATGCCATATGGAGAAAGGATAGCACAGGGGATTTTGAAAGCATGAGTAAGCATTTTATGGAAAATCTGAAGAGAATGAAGAAAGCAACTAGGGACTGGGCGAATATCAAGAAAATAAAGGAGGAGGAGGAATTAAGAAAAGTCAACGAGGAACTGGATTTCCTTGAAAAGCCGGAAGGAGAAAGATATTCTAACTTGGAGTTCAGGAATAGAATAAGGGAGTTGGAAACTGTTAGGAAGAAAATTCTGCTGGAAAGAGAGGAAAGTTGGCGTTTAAAAAGTCGGGCCATCTGGCTCCACGCTGGAGATGAAAATACTAAGTTTTTTCAGAACTACGCCAAAGGAAGGGAAAATATCAACACGATTTGGGAGATGCAGAAGGACAATGGTGTGTTGGCGCAATCTTTTGATGACCTCTCATCTCTTGGCTTAAATCACTTTAAATCACCTTTCAGAGCTCCTGAGGAAGCCTCTATCGCTGAAGTTATCAGGGTGGCACAGTTTTTCCAGAGCTATATAGATGAGGAAGGTAATGATAGCATCATGGAACCTGTTACAAAAGAGGAAGTGGAGGATATTCTGAAGGCAATGCAGAAGGACAAAAGCCTTGGCCCTGATGGTTGGACAATAGAATTCTTTCAACACTTCTTTGAATTTTTAGGGGAGGGCTTGGTAGCAGTGGTAGAGGAGTCTTGTTGTACTGGCTCCATCTATCAATGCAACATTCTTAGCCCTTATTCCAAAAACAGATCATCCTGCTACATTTGATGAGTTCCGACCCATCTCTCTATGCACCTGTATCTATAAGAGCATAGCTGAAGTGATTTCCTCTCATCTGAAACCTTTTCTCTCTAAAAATATTTCATTGGAACAATTTGGTTTCTTAGACGGAAGGCAAATCCATGAAGTTGTTGGGGTAGCTCAAGAAACTCTCCATAGCCTAAAAAAAGCAGGAAAAAATGAGCTATTGTCAAAATCGATCTGTCAAAGGCTTATGACAAGATAAGTTGGATGTACTTGAGACTTTTGTTGACACATCGGGGATTTAGTTTTGAATTCATAAGATGGGTCATGGGATGCATTACATCATCTTCAATTGCAATATTGATAAATGGAGCAGCAACAGATTTTTTCAATCCTCAAAGGGGTCTCTGTCAAGGATGTCCCCTCTCCCCCCTTCTCTTTTTATTGGCAGTAGAAGGTCTGAGTTTAATGATCCATGAAGCTAAGAGACAAGGGGTTCTCACAGGCATTGAAGTGGCAGTTAATTTATTTGTAACTCACTTGCTATTCGTTGATGATATTTTGTTGTTCAGTAATGGCAGCCTGGAGGATTGCCACTGCCTAAAGGAGCTACTAGACCTCTTCCCAAAAGCTATGGGTCTCTGCATAAATGGCCAAAAATCATCCATGACAATGTCTAGTCTCTTTAGAGATGGAGTGGGTAGAATAGAAGCAGTTCTACACTTTGAAGTCAAACCTTTGCAGGACACTTTCAAGTACTTGGGCTTTTTCCTAAAACCAGACTCATATCTAATCCACGAATGGAAATGGATTATAGCAAAGATAAAGGCTCTAATGAAACACTAGAGTTACAAATGGATGTCTAGAGCTGGAAGACTAGTTCTGATAAAATCAATGGCAATGGCCATCCCAGTTTATTGGGCTAGCCTTATATGGGTCCCAAAAATTATTTTGGCCTCTATCAATAAAATTTGCAACAAATTCTTGTGGGCAAGATCAAAGGTGGAACATCTGACTCCCTGGGTGGCATGGGAGAAAATAGTTAGGCCAAAAGGATGGGGAGGTTGGGGCATCAAAGATCTTTTCTCCTTCTCGAAATCTCTAGCAGCGAAACTGGCTTGGAGACTTATCACTGATGATAATCTTTGGACCTCTGTTACAAAACAAAAATATATCAACCCAATGCCAATTCTAGAATGGTTGAGAATGCCTCAAAAAACATCTAAAAATTCCTCTGTTGTATGGAAGGTAAACATAGCATCTGTTAAGGTAATAGAGCAGGGCCTAGCTTGGCATGTGGGGGATGGCGCCCGAGTTAGGCTGGGCCGAGACCCTTGGGTGGGTTGTTTTAAGAGATACGCGTTAACAAGAGAACTAATTGAGCTTTTGAACAATAGAGGTTTTTTTACTCTTAATCAAATAGCAGATCAAGAAAGCTCAACTATTTGGAGACAAGAGTGGTTCAAAAGGGGATGTTCTGCAATTGGAGGAAAGATGGTTGGGGGAGTGGGAGAACTTTATCTCGAACCTTCAGAATTCAAATAAGGATCCAGGATAAAAGAGATGAGCTCAGATGGGTACACTCCCCGTCTGGGATTTACTCCCCCAAGTTTGGTTATAATTAGCTTATGTCCCAGAGGGGCTGGGGGGAGTCGGAGTGGTGGTTCAAACCACTATGGGCGCTGAAAGGGTCGGCAAAGTCCTCCCTACCTGGGACTTCTTGCAACGCAGGGGAAATATAGGTCCTGGATGGTGCTCTCTCTACAGAGATAGTTTGGAATCGGTGCAACATGTTTTCCTCACCTTCCCCTTCAACATCAGTGTCTAGAATGAATCCCTGAGGCTCCTTAAAATTCCCCAGCGTTGGAAAGGTCAGGGGGTGATGGAAGCTTGGAAAAGATGGTGGTAGGAAGCCCCTAATGATAGGGTGTGCACTATCCCCTTGTTGATCGCATGGGGAACTTGGATTGCTAGGAATTATGTTATCTTTAAAGATTCACATTTTCCGATCTGCACGCTGGTGGTGGAAGGTGTATCCATTTATGATCATATTCCTATTCCCTCCTTACCTCAGCAACCTCGTGTGATTCAACAGGAAGTTATCAGGGGGGATATACCTTGGGCATACTTTGATGGGGCCTCGGATCCACAAAATAGATGCGGAGCGGGTCTGGTTATTCATCTCCCATCCAGAAAAGAAAAATTAAAGCCTTAATTGGTCTGGGACAGGGGACCAATAATTTCACAGAACGAAAAGCATTACACTCTCTCCTATGCTGGCTCTCCTTCATGAGAATGAGAGAGGTTCAAATCTTCGGGGACTCTTTGAATATTGTCAAGTGGTTCAATGGGACTCAACGATGCCAAAATTATACTTTGCTTCATTTACTTAATGAGATATCCTGTCTAACGTGTTTTTTTAATGAGATATATGTTTGCCACATTTATAGGAAACAGAACCATGATGCAGACCGCCTTTCTAAAGAAGGCACTGAGCAGGATATGAGGCTCTGGATCGCTGTTGAGTTGGATGATGGATTGGTTTGAGTTATCAAACAGCCTGTCTTTGTCTAAGGATTTGTTCTCTACTGTTGTTGTCTTATTGTTTTAAATACGCTAAACAGACATTATGTAAATTTTTGGATGAAACTCAAACTCTTTTTCGACACTGGTTGTTTTCCTCTTAGAGGAGGCTCGGGTGTTCGATTTCTTTTTTATGCTATGATTCACACAGAAAACCAGAACAGTGTCTACTACCAGGTTTCGTTTTTTGGAGTTTTAAAGCTTCAATCAGTCTCTGTCTTTTCTCCCCTCTGTTTCGAGTGTTTTTCCTATAAGGAAGCCTGGGAGGTGGAAAAAAGAAGATGAACTCTCTCTCTTTTCTAGACTAGGCTGCTAAGTGAATATGCTCTTTCTATTTATCCTCTTTCTATGAATAGGATTGTGAAATTGTAATAATTTTAACATTTTTAAATTTCAACATCCCAATATTATTTGTAAGGGGGGTTTATCAACCATTAATAAAAAAATGACAATTAAATTGCTCCCACAAGTACTTGAAAACTGCAATCTCAACCCATTAATTGATTAACTTTACCAGTCAATATGAAAATAACACAATCAAATTGAGAATATAAGGTAGCTTCCTCAAATAAATAAAAAACTTAACTCATTTACCCAATTGGATCAATAGAAAACTATAATAATGGATGAATAGATAACTAACTGAGTGCATTAAAAGTATTAGCTGTTTTATTTTAAAATATATGATTAGTTATTTCTTCATTAAATTTTTTTATTTTTTATTTTTTATTTATTTATTTGGTTTCTCTGGTGGTTGTTGCTGTTGTTTTTTTTTTTGGTTTATTCCACAGAAAAAAATCGAACCATCTATTAATATAGAAAGTTACATAGCATATGCATAACGCATTCCAAAAATTGTGTTTCCCTCTTACCAAGAGAGACAAAGTTACAGCTGAGGTAAATAGAAAGAGCATATTCACTTAGCAGCCTAGTCTAGAAAAGAGAGAGAGTTCATCTTCTTTTTTCCACCTCCCAGGCTTCCTTATAGGAAAAACACCCGAAACAGAGGGGAGAAAAGACAGACAGAGACTGATTGAAGCTTTAAAACTCCAAAAAACGAAACCTGGTAGTAGACATTGTTCTGGTTTTCTGTGTGAGACAATTGCTAATTTAATAATTATACTTAATTGCGTGCTCTCCTTTCGATATCTCAACTTTCATGAATTTATTATTTTATTTAAAATCAAATTTATTAATCATTAGATTACACTACCACAAACTACATAAAAAGTGAAGCAAGTCACTATGCCTAATATTGATAAAGCCAAAGTATAATAGTAATATATAGTAAAATATTAAATCACATGCTCATGTTTTCTTCGACTGCAATACACTACACTTAAACTTATTAATAATAAAGGAGTTAAATTCCAAATGTTCCACGGATCAAATTCCAAATGTTGATACATATAAACACAGCTAAAATTCGAAAATCCCTTCCTCTATAATGACAGGAAGAGCTCCACCGCTACCTTTTGACTGTGGGTTTTGCTTATAAGTTACAGTTTGATACATTGTTTATCTATTCACTTCATATGCACAAGTATTTGAATAGCATTGTAAATATATAAATAAAATCTAGCATTTTCCATATTTTCTAGACCATATTTAATAAATTGGAGAATTTGGTTTCCGGTATGAATTAAACGTTTTAGATTGATTGTTACTAAACAATCTTTTCAGGTCATCACTTTTTCAATTTGTTGGATTAAATATGGTGTTTAGATATTAGATTGATTGCTCCTAAACAATCTTCAAATTATAACTAGTTTTTTCAATTTGTTGTTTAGAAATTGCGTGATCATATATACTTTCAAAATTAGAATCAGTTCTTGAATGCGACGAACCTCCTTCATGTTATCACTTTTTCAATTTGTTGGTTTAAATATAGTGTTTAGATATTGCGTGATCATATATACTTCAAAATTAAAATCAGTTCTTAAATGCGACCAATGTCAGGTTATCACTTTTTCAATTTGTTGATTTAAACATAGTGTAATCATAAGTACTCTCTCAATTAAGATTAAGTCTTAATGTAATGCATATTTGGCCTCACTTGTTATAAAAGCAAATCTTAGTTTCATGGAAAATTTTAGGGACTAATATTGGCAGGTAGGTATAATTTTCCATGATTTTTCAAAAAAAAAAAAGATTTACCAATTTCTATTTTTTTATAAAAATAGTTCGCTCAAATTTTACAATATAAAATTATTTTATCTTAAAAATCGCCAAAATTATATAGAGACTATATATAAAATCATTATAAATTTGAATAATTTTACAAATATATCAATAAACATTTTATGGTTTGCAAATTTAAGATTAGTGAGATTCTCTAATGTTTTTAAAATTCAAAATAATTTTCCATCCTTAAAATTTTCCATGCTTAGTTTTCAAACCCACCTCACCCAATTTTTATCATGGTGTGGGATGGAATTTGGAACTTTGAAAAAATATTGTGTATTTTCTTTAAAATGCCTTTATTACAGCAAATGAAAAAAAAAAAGTTAACTGTTGAAAAGTGTCGGTAGATTTTGGGGCTGACAGAACTGTCACAGTAAGAGTACACATGTAACTGTCAAGCAGTAAGAATAGAGTTTAGTTAGATAATTGATAGAAACTGACATTAATAATATTCATTTAGATAAATACATATCCGACTCATATCCAGCTGGCTTTAGGGGATACGTTGATCTGTGGAAAAGCTATACATGCATGTATGTTTTATTCTTCAATAATAATATAAAATAGTGAACCAGCCCTTTCTGTATCATGTTTGTTATATTCACCGTCTTCGATTTCTGATTTGGTATCATCAGAGCATTTCTGATCGTGCTTGCTGAAAAATTTTCCAAATTTATTTGTCATGAATCATATATATGAAATAAATCTTCCTTACAATTTCTTTAAAATCAAATGCCATAAACTGAGTTCTAAAATATTACAAAGCTAGTAGCCAGGGTTGGGTCAACAACTGTTGTTATATAAATTCCATAAACTAACTGCTAGTAGACTCCAATGTTCGATTTTGTACACACATTTTTCCCCCGACTGGGATATTGCTCTATCCGTATTTAGTAGTGTTGTCAACCTATCCATTCTCCCCTAAACTGTGTCCAGCAACATTGGGTTATGAACACAGTTACATCTGCAGCCCCAAGTTTGATCTATGATATTATACAGACGATTGTTGCCGGGAATCATCAACACTGTTTTCCGATAGCTTTGACCGGAGCTTCTTGTATTAAGTTATTATATCATACAGTACCCACTGAATTTGAAATTTGAACCCTTACAAAGGGCCACCTTTTTGCCCATGCCGTGGCACTGATAATATATCGAGAGAGAATAAAAATAATTACCATAATGAACCAAATTCTGATGAATGAATAGAAATAACTTTGGCGCCTTATGAATGCAACCTGAGATTTTTCTAATCACTGAAAAGAACTCCAAGTGGACATTCAGAAAGAAATGATAAAGCTACAATCATCCGTCCACCTACAAATATGGATATTTACACACGGGGAACTTTCCCAAATGCAATGTTAAATGTTCCGGGCTGCGGCAAAGCAAAATTGGAAAGATGTGCTACTTATCAGAAGAGTCGCTTGCTTTTCTTTACCACTGGCCTTTGAGAGAAATCATCCTCCTTTTCACCGCTTCCACTGTTGGATCCACTTGCTCCTTGTGCCCCACCTGCTGGTGGGGCCTCACGACCCCTGTTTCTTGAGATCTTTCGGATTGGAGTCACCGAGGAATTCTCAGCATTAGGATACAAAGGCAGGACAGTTCTATGAGGCATCAGCTCCTGACCACTCTCTATAGATTTCATCATCAACTGCGGCCAAAATGCAGAGTAATTAGATAACTCGCAGAAAAATAAGCATACTGTTGCTGTGAATAAAATGAATACCACCCTAAATAGTCACTTACCTTCCAGTCCTTGTAATCAAATCGGAAAATGAATTGACTGTAAGAGCCTTCTCCAGAAGCCATTCCGTTAGCTGTGGGAGCATTTCTGGGAACTGACGAGACAAACAAAATACTTTAGTTGATTTGAAAAGCACAAAATATAAAACTGAAAAAAGCATCAAAGAGGAAAGATATACGGAAATCACCAACAATATGGTTATTATTGTTATCCAAATTTATCTCAACGCGGCCGTCTTTCACCAAAAATGACAGTGCGAAGATATTTTCCACTGTCTGGGAAAACGACTGTCTATTTAGAACCAAAGCCTCCAACCTAGCACGCTTATGCTTTCTCAAAATGTTGAACATTGTTGGTATATTCTTCTCTGTTTCTGAAGTATTCTCACTGCTAGAATCTGCCACCTATGTCAAAAGGAAAGAAAAAACTACATTAAGTATTCTTCTATCATACGCTTTGAATAACTGTTACACATAAAGGCTCATGGCAACCATGAGAAAGAAGCTTTGGAATAAAAAGTAGTTAGCTAAGAAAAAACTTGTTAATAAATCTTCGATTTCCTAACTAGGAGGCGTAAACTCTTGAGGCCAACTTGGTTGGTTCACTAGCACATTCTACAACGACATAATGGAATGTTTGATTACATTAACTTGCAGTTTAATCATTTCTATGTTTGAAATTTATTTCCGTACTAATCATTCCTATTAAACAAATATTAATACAAATCTACATTCTATATATGTGCCTCAGTATCTAATTCCCATTAATTAAGTCTCTACCAACATTATAATCATCTATCAATATGGGCTTAGCTAAACCATTCATCAAGACTACCATTCGTTTATTCCAAACCAATATAACTTTTCAACTCCCTCACTGACTCTTCAGTTATGGTGATGGATCCAGTTAGCAGGTTTATGGTTGAGCCAAGGCATGCAGCAAAGCATGTGTTGCAGTACCTGCGTGGTAAAGTTGGATATATTTTGAGATATGTCTCAGGTGGTGAAGTGAGGATGCAGGGATATACTGATTCAAATTGTGCCTGGAATGCAGAGGATAGAAAGGGCTCCTTGTGCTACTTCAGCTTGTGATTGGCTATGATTTCTTGGTTTAGCATGAAGCAAATTTATGCTGCACTCAGTATCGCAGATGCAGAGTATATCACAGCCAATGTCACAAGTCGTGAAGTAATGTGCCTTGGGAAGCTTCTTGTGTGACTCTCACTTCATCCGAAACATGATGCAGAATGTTGAAATTTGGTACCGGAGGACAGGTGGTTCCCTAAGGCTTTGATCTTTGGCCTAGGGAAAAGTGTCCAAAAGAATTTAATTTTTCTCCTAAAGTGACTTTAAGTGATAAAGTTACTAAAGTGACTTTATAAAGTTATAAAGTCAAATCTAATTTAAAAGTGACTTTAAGTGATAGAGTTACTAAAGTCTAATTTTAAAGTGACTTTAATAAAGTCAATATAAAATTAGAAAGGAAAAAGTGACTTTGGAAATAAAACACTGAGTGGGCCTTTATTAAAGTGGGGTGAATTAAAAAATAGAAAGTGAGATTTAAATGAGCATTTAATCTCAGCCCTAGATCTCAATCTATCTCAACCATTGGATTTAGGGATTCCCCAAAAGTCACTTAGGGTTAGGTTAAAGGAGGAAAAGGAGGAAAAGGTCATTCATTCTTTCATGAGCAGATTGGGAGAAGAAGAGCAAGAGAGCAAGAGAGATTTCTGGGCAGTGAGGAGAAGGAGGCAGCAGCTTGGCACGCATTCCAAGGCAGCATTTCAGCAAGACATTTCAGCAAGACAAGTGCAGCAGATTTAGCAAACAGCAGGCAGATTTTTGGCACGGTTTTCTAGGCAGGGAGGCCGTACAGCAGGCCGTACAGCAATATTGGGCACGGAAATCGAGGCAGCAAGGGGCTGTACCGTACAGCAGAGTTTTGCAGCAGTTTTGGCACGCAAATCGAGGTTTTGGACAGCAGCATTAATTGCTGTTTGCACAGATTTTGAGGAGGCCGTACAGCTGCATTTATTGCAGATTTCTGGGCACGCAAATCGAGGAGAACGTACAACATTTATTGCTGTTCTGTTTTTGTTGTTTGTACATTTTCCGAGGCGGTGGTTAAGCACGGAAAAAGAGATAAGTTGTAAAAGTCTGTTTGCTGATTTTTATTTTGCTGAATATTTCTCTCACTGTAAAAAGCATTTTTCCAGAAATAAGGAGGAGCTTTCGAACTGGTTTTCCCCAAGAGTTGTAGGGGGTTTTTCCAGGGTCACCTTGACCAAAAATCACTGTGTTATGATGTGTTGAATCGCTGTTTGTTACTGCTGTTTTTTATTTCTGCATTTTCCAGCATTCTGAAAAATTTCCAGAATTTGTGTTTTCAGCAAAATTTATTTTTCCAGTTGTTGAATGTATGGTTATGGGAAAGGGCATTTAACGATTTTGGAGTAATAAGGCGAAAACTGAAAACCGGGGTGGGAAACTATAAATTTCTACATGGTATCAGAGGTTGAGTGCTGAAGGGCAGTTTGGGACAGCAAGGAGGAAAATTACAGCCTGCTGATTTTTCACTCAGAAAATTCCAGCAAGCTGATTTTTCACAAACAGCAGTTTTACCTTTACTACAACAGTGCTATTTTTCAGTTTTAGGATAGCAGGATGTCTTTGGGACTGAGGGTGGAGGATAGGTTGGATGGGCATTCCAATTACAGCATTTGGAAGGAGAGAATGCAGAGTATCTTTGAGGAGGCAAAAGTCTGGGACATTATGGTGCATACCACACAGAACCCTGTAAATGTGCCTACTGATGCTACTCAGTTGGCAGCATATAATAAAAAGAACAACAAGGGTAAGAGACTGATTCTAGACGGAATCAAAGATCATTGCATTCCTCATGTGAGAGGAAAGAGAAATGCTTATGAGATGTGGACAGCATTGACCAACCTCTACCAGAGTACCAATGAGAACCGGAAAATGGTCCTGAAGGAGAAGCTGAAGAACATTAAGATGGGTAAGACTGATAGTGCAGCTGGATATCTCACAAAGATTACTAATGTGAGAGATGAGTTGGCAGCGATTGGAGAGGCCATTCCACCCACTGAGTTGGTGCGGATTGCAATGAATGGCCTCCCCAGTTCATGGATGAACTTTGCTGATGGGGTTTGTGCACGTGAGACCCTTCCCACATGGGAGAGGTTTTGGGATGATTGCATTCAGACAGAGATCAGGAAAGGTCAGCTTGGGGCAGCCAAGCCAGTTGAGCAAGATGAGGATGTAGCACTGTTGGCAGGACGCAAGAAAGGCAAAGGGAAGAAGCAGGCTTCCACAAGCAATGGTGGGGGCAAAGGCAAAGGTAAAGGTAAATAGGATAACACACAGAAGGACTATTCCAAAGTGAAGTGTTGGAATTGTCAGAAGATGGGACACTATGCAGTTGTGTGTCCGGAGAAGAAGAAGAAGAAGGAGAAGAACCAGAGCATGGCAGCTTCAGCAGAGGTTGAGGACTTTGCAGATCGCTTTGACCGAGAGTTTGGGTTCATTGCGTGTGAGTCTTCTAGTGCAGGAGTACCTGCCACACAGGTTCAGAGGGAGCAGGCATTTCCCTCGATTAGCGGAGCATCTTCGGGTATCTGGTATGTGGACAGTGGGGCTTCACGTCACATGACAGGAGTCCGTGAGTACTTCTCAGAGCTTTCAGAGAGTGGCACCGATGTAGAGGTAGTACTCGGTGATGACAGAGTTGTTAGAGCAGTCGGTGTGGGAACATTGACATTTCAGAGGGAGTCCAAACCTCCCTTGAAGGTGTCAGATGTTCTTTATGTGCCAGGGATGAGGAAGAACCTCATATCCGTCTCAGCTTTGGAGGACAGAGGATATGAGATATTGTTTAGGGGAGGACAGGTGTTGATGTATCCCAGGGGCACTCCAACTCATTCAGCTAGAGTGATAGGTGTACTTTTTCATGTGTACAAGTTTGCATTTTACCTTTTACATTGAGCAAAGAAAGTGACTTCGACAAGCAGTAGCCAGCGCTCCGAGCAAGGTAGATTTGGCACCACAGGATGGGGCATATGTATCATGGAGCCTTGAGGACTTTGCGGGAGATCACTACAGGTGTGCCAGATTTCAGTACTGATCACTTCGATACTTGCAGAGGATGTGCGATGGGCAAGTTTGCCAAATCCCCTTTTCCCAGCAGTGACAGCAGAGCGACTGGGATACTTGATTTGATTCATTCCGATGTGAGCGGTCGGATGTCTCATGTTTCCTCGAGTGGATATGAGTACTATGTTTTATTCATTGATGATCACTCCAGGAGGACCTGGATTTATTTCTTGAAGACCAAGAGTGAGGTCTTCAAGCGGTTTCGGGAGTTCAGAGCTCTTGTGGAGACACAGACAGGTCGGAAGATCAAGTCCCTGAGGTCGGACAATGGGGGAGAGTACACCCTTGGAGAGTTTGTTGACTATTGTGCGGAGGCAGGCATTAGGAGGGAGCTCACCGTTCCTTACAACCCCCAGCAGAACGGGGTTGCGGAGAGGAAGAACAGATCCATCGGAGGGGCTGCCAAAGCCATGTTACATGATCAGGGGTTGCCATTGTTTTTGTGGGCAGAGGCCTGCAACACAGCTGTTTACTTGCAGAACAGGAGTCCGCATCGTGCCTTGGGGCACATGACTCCTGAGGAGGCTTTTTCTGGGAAGAAGCCTGATATTGGTCATCTTCGTATCTTTGGGTGCATTACATACTCCTACATACCCAAGGAGAAGAGGACCAAACTAGAGCCCACCGCAGAGAAGGGTATTTTTGTGGGCTACAGTGAGACCTCAAAGGCCTTTCGGATTTACATTCCTGCACAGAGGAAAGTTGTTGTCAGGCGGGATGTGAAGTTCGAGGAGGACAGGGTCTTTAGGAGGTCACGGGAGTTAGAGTATCTGGATCAGCCAGACCCTCAGCGGCAGTTGAGTCAGTCACAGGGATCCAGTGGGCAGGGATCAGGAGGATCCGGAGGTACATCTATGACGATGTCAGGTCCGTCAGTGGGGAGTGGCTCACCGAGTCAGAGAGGTGGTGCTACGGGCAGCATGCAGAGCAGTCCACAGAGCATTTCACTGGGGAGTCCACTGATGGACAGTTCACACGGTACCTCAGCATCTACAGGTTCAGGTGCAGGCAGGAGGACAGCAGACAGACAGTCAGGAGTTCAGGCTCCCGATGTTGAGGAGGAGGAGTTTTATTCTCCGGCGGGAGAAGTGTGCTCAGGGAAGAGGAAGCCCAAGTGGCTTCAGGACACCTTGAGAGATGCCACATCTATTGCTGAGCCTAAGAGGCCGGTCAGAGAGAGCAGACCACCTGAGAGGTTTTGTAGCTATATGGCAATGGCTACCAGCATCCTTGACTCCGAGCCTTCTAGCTATGAGGAGGCAGCTAGCCAGCAGGTCTGGAGAGAGGCCATGCAGGAGGAGTATTCTTCTATCATGAAGAATGATGTTTGGGAGGTGGTGTCGAGGCCTGAGGGCAAATCCGTGGTTACTTCCAGATGGCTTTACAAGGTAAAGCATGCTGCAGATGGCAGCATTGAGAAATTCAAAGCGAGGTTTGTGGCTAGAGCAGGTCTGGAGAGAGGCCATGCAGGAGGAGTATTCTTCTATCATGAAGAATGATGTTTGGGAGGTGGTGCCGAGGCCTGAGGGCAAATCCGTGGTTACTTCCAGATGGCTTTACAAGGTAAAGCATGCTGCAGATGGCAGCATTGAGAAATTCAAAGCGAGGTTTGTGGCTAGAGGGTTCTCCTAGGTAGAGGGAGTTGATTATGAAGAGACCTTCGCTCCCGTGGCTCGATATACTTCGATCCGCTCCATTATATCGATAGCAACAGAGATGGGTTGGAAGATCCACCAGATGGATGTGAAGACCGCATTTCTCAATGGCTTCATACAAGAGGAGGTGTACATTGAGCAGCCATAGGGCTTTGAGGTGCATGGGAAGGAGTCCCATGTGTGCAGACTGAAGAAGGCCCTTTATGGCCTGAAGCAAGCTCCCAGAGCTTGGTACTCCAGGATAGATACATACTTGCAGGAGATGGGTTTCACAAAGAGTGAGGCAGATCCGAACCTTTACTTTATTGTGATAGGTGAGGAGCCTCTCATTCTGGTGCTGTATGTGGATGACTTGGTCATTACAGGTGCAGAGAGACTCATAGAGCACTGCAAGAGAGATCTTGCCGCGGAGTTTGAGATGAAGGACATCGGCTTGATGCATTACTTTTTGGGTTTGGAGGTGTGGCAGGAGGAGGGGCATTTCTTCCTGGGACAGGGGAAGTATATTGTGGACATCCTTGGCAGATTCCACATGGAGGATTGTAGACCCATGTCGACACCGATGATCACCAATTGAAAGAAGCTTCATGCTTCAGATTTCGAGTTGGTGGACCCCACATTTTATAGGTAGTTGATTGGTTCCTTGATGTATTTGGTCAACACCAGACCATATATATGTTTGGCAGTCAACACAATGAGTCAGTTTATGTGTGAGCCTAGGAAGGTTCACTGGATTGCTGCAAAACACATTTTTCGATACTTGCAGGGGATAATGGATTATGGTCTAGACTACAGGCAAGGGGATGGAGTGAGATTGGTAGGTTACACTGATTCTGATTTGGTAGATTGTGCTTCTGATTGGAAGAGCACTTTGTGGTGTCATGGTTGGGTTCGACAACAGTCATGATCTGTACCCGAAAGCGTTACCGACCGGTTGCACCGGGGTTGAAGCAGTATATGGCAGCCAGTCTAGCTAGTTGTGAGGCCATCTGGCTTCGCAAGATGTTGTTTGGCTTATTTGGTCAGCCGTTGAGACCTTCAGTGATTTACCGTGATAATCAGAGTTGCATTAAACTCACGGAGAATCCAGTATTTCATGACAGGTCAAAGCATATCGGGATCAAATATCATTTCATCAGAGACTATGTTCAGAAAGGAGCTGTAAAGCTTGAGTATATTCCCACTGATGAGCAAGTTGCAGATATTCTTACCAAAGCCTTACCACGGGGCAAGCATGTCTACTTCAGAGACAAGATGGGTGTGGTGAGGAACACCTTCCTCGGTAAGAGGGAGTGTTGAAATTTGATACCGGAGGACAGGTGGTTCCCTAAGGCTTTGATCTTTGGCCTAGGGAAAAGTGTCCAAAAGAATTTAATTTTTCTCCTAAAGTGACTTTATAAAGTTATAAAGTCAAATCTAATTTAAAAGTGACTTTAAGTGATAAAGTTACTAAAGTCTAATTTCAAAGTGACTTTAATAAAGTCAATGTGAAATTAGAAAGTGAAAAGTGACTTTGGAAATAAATGACTAAGTGGGTCTTTATTAAAGTGGGGTGAATTAAAAAATAGAAAGTGAGATTTAAATGAGCATTTAATCTCAGCCCTAGATCTCAATCTATCTCAACCATTGGATTTAGGGATTCCCCAAAAGTCACTTAGGGTTAGGTTAAAGGAGGAAAAGGAAGAAAAGGTCATTCATTCTTTCATGAGCAGATTGGGAGAAGGAGAGAAAGAGAGCAAGGGAGATTTCTGGGCAGTGAGGAGAAGGAGGCAGCAGCTTGGCACACATTCCAAGGCAGCATTTCAGCAAGACAGTTCAGCAGCTTTAGCACACAGCAAGGCAGATTTTTGGCACGATTTTTGAGGAAGAAGGGCCGTACAGCTAGGTCGTACAACAGGGCCGTACAGCAGGGCCGTACGGCAAGCCGTACAGCAGCCGTACATCAGATTTGCACTGAAGATTTGCACAGATTTCGAGGAGCAGATTTGAGGGAGGCCGTACAGCAAGTGGCTGTACCTTTGGCACGCATTTCAAGGCAAAAATCGTACAGTAGATTTTTGGACAGCTTGCACGCTTTTTTAGGCAGCCGTACAGCAGCATTTAAGGCTGTTATTTGGCACGAAAATCGAGAAATCTGTACAGCATTTATTGTTGTTCCTATTTTGCTGTTTGCACGTTTTCCGAGGCAGTGGTTAAGCACGGAAAAAGAGATAAGTTGTAAAAGTCTGTTTGCTGATTATTTATTTTGCTGAATATTTCTATCACTGTAAAAAGCATTTTTCCATAAATAAGGAGCTTTCGAACTGGTTTTCCCCAAGAGTTGTAGGGGGTTTTTCCAGGGTCACCTTGACCAAAAATTACTGTGTTATGATGTGTTGAATGGCTGTTTGTTACTGTTGTTTTTTTATTTCTGCATTTTCCAGCATTCTGAAAAATTTCCAGAATTTGTGTTTTCAGCAAAATTTATTTTCCAGTTGTTGAATGTATGGTTATGGGAAAAGGCATTTAACTATTTTGGAGTAATAAGGTGAAAACTGAAAACCGGGGTGGGAAACTATAAATTTCTACACAAAAGAGAGTAGTGAAGCTCTAGTACATACCCACAGATGAGCAGATTGCAGAGATTCTCACCAAGCATCTATCTAGAGTGAAGTTTGTATAGTTCAGACACAAGTTTGGCATAGTGCAGAATGCCTAACTCGTTGAGAGAGAGAGTTGATGTATTTGAAGGATCAGGGAGATCATCTCCTAAGAAGCCATACGGAATTGGCTGGGTCATGTTGATTTGACCAAGGGAGATGGATGCATTCACCTAAGTAGCCATGAAGGACTTTGTCTGGGTCATGCTGATTTGACTAGGGGTGAATGGCCAAGGGCAATTGCAGGATTGGACAGATCTTCTCCTGAAAATCTAGAAGGGCTTGGCTAGATCATGCTGATTTGACTAGAGGAAATAGATGAAATTCACCTAAGAAGCCATAAAGGACTTCGACTACGCCATGTTGATTTTGACTAGGGGTGAATGATCCAGAGGCAAATCCTCTCCTCAGAAGCCATGAAAGACTTTGGCTGAGTCGTGTTGTTTTGACCAGAGGAGATTGATACATTTACCTAAGGAGCCATCAAGGACTTTGGCCAGGCCATGCTAATTTGGCCAAGGGTAAATGGCCCAGGCGACTCACATTGCCTAATCTAGGATGGAGTGATCTATAGACATGCATCAACATAGCAAACTTGTGAACTTTTCTTATGGAGTAAGAATTTCAGCGAAGGGGAATATGTTGCAGCTAAGAATACATCCCTTGCTAAGAGGGAGTGTTGATTTTTGTGTAGCATCGAGAGGTATTACCGCATGCCACAAAGGTCTCCAAGTTGGCCTAAGAAAATTAAAAAATAATAATTGGAGCACCAAGTTGACCCAACTCCTGAAAGGGTATGTCCCTCGGGTTAATTTACACCCAGCTCCTGAAAGGGTATGCCCCTTGGGTTATTTTACCCCCATTCAACTAGTATATATGAATGATGTGGCATCTCATTTTTTCCAATCAAGTGAGTTTCTTCTTCATCTGAGGCCCCTCTTGGACAGCTGCATGTCTGGAGAAAAGGAAGATGAAGTGACTGTTTGTTTTAGGCTGAGTTTGACCAAGGTTGACTGAGCTACAAGAGGGCTGCACATGCACAAGAATTAGACCATAGTTGACCGTAAGAGCCATAGGGCTAAATTTGACCATAGGAGTAGCAGGGCTGAATTTGATCATATTCAACATAGTTGATCGCAGCAGTTGCAAGTCCAAATTTTGACTGCAGGAGCCACAGGGTCGAATTTCGACCACAGGTTGACTATTTGACCAGCATTGACTTCTAGGCATTTTGGGTTGTTTGACCAACATTTACCAGCTGCTACTTTGACCAGGTTTTCACTGGTATTTGGATTTGTATTTGTACTTGCCACAGATTTCTAGACAAAATGTTGATTTGTAAACCTTGCTAAAAAATAATTTCTCCTAAGAAAAGTTGTTGGGTTTTCTCCCAAGGTTGAGTTTCCCAAGGTGAAAATATTATCTCAATTGTGCATGGCTGTCTTTCTCTGATCTTTACTGTTTCCAGTGCATTTACTGTTGATATTTTCCTGTGTATAAATGCTCAATGATATCAATGGCAGGAGATAAATTGATTAAAGATCATTAGATAGTAACTATCAGATCAGGGAATTGTTTTCTACTGCCACCTTGTAGAAAATTCAACAAGCACATGCCTGGTTCAAATCTCATTAGGTTAGGCACACTAATCTACACCAATAGGTTTACTAGGGATGCTACAGGTGGGGAAACATCCCTTCAGTTTCCCCACTAGATTTTCCTCCGAAGAAAGAGAATAATAACAAAATTATAACATAATAAAGTTAAAAATATTTAGGTAAAATTAGATGTCAAAAAATTTTATTTACTACCAGCAATGGCATGGCCAAATAATTGAAAGATTTATACAATCAACAAAAGCAAGGCATTACAGCATAGGTGTTCCTGCTCCAATCCCCAAGTAAGGGAAACAAATCAGAATATCTCTATAATGAAGGAGCCCTTTATGAAATTTGTCTCCAGAAAACAGCACATCGTATACGAGATCAGTATTTCTAGGGTAACTTGCTAAACGATAACTCTCATACAAGAAGCAGCGGCACAATGTATTAGCAAGGAAATGAGATGAGTTAGTACTTGGAAGCAGTAATTTATTGCATGGGTCCATTTCTGTCTTCTGCATTCCAATTTCCAACATATACTCACATCCTTATATAAGATCAATGTTATAAAACCTTTTATTTATATTGTACTGACTTATTATTTCCTCTTTTCCTAACTGTTCACAAGATCAAATGATCTACGGGACACAAGAGTTACAACTTTGAGATGGTATGCCTTCTCTTAAATAGCACGGGAGCCCAAAATTGGTGACACTTCAAGTAGTGAAACTCAAAATACAAAAGGAGAGTACAATCCATGTTATCTCTAGACAAACCCAACAAGCCAATTAGCTGGACGACATTTGTGAGGACCGCACACTGCATGGCCCGCAATATGTTGCCTCTACACAACTGGGCAACAACATCTCTGCTGCCTTCCATGCCCAGCCTTATAGCTGGCTGCCCTGAAGCAGTGTAGACTAACTGCCAGCTAACTCCCTCTAGCAACAACTCCTTCCAAATATGGGTTTGGCAATGCCATGGATAATGAAATGTTGTTCCATTTCCACCTCTCCCAATGGCACGCCTGGAAAATCCAGTGACTCCATTCTTCTTTGGGTTCCTTTATGTTCCACCAAGTTTCGGAGATGCATAAATGTAGGGGATATGCATCCGGAGGAGAAAAGAAACCCACTTCTTTCTATCTTCAATCTCGTACATTAGCTACTGAGCTTATACAAAGTTGGGCTAGGAAGCATTTTTCAACCAAGAAAAATCGAGTTTAATGTATTCTTGCACCTTTGCATTACCTGCAGGGTTAAAATATTCAATATATAATATTGTTGTTTTGTCTCCACCTTTCTCCCCCACACTCTCCTTGTAGTAGCTAGTGTTTGTTGTCAACTCCTCATTTTTCGTCTTAGACAACCCAGGTTTTCAACTATTTTTCCTTCACTGCATTACTTCCTTGCTGATTTGGTTGGGTGTTCTACTATCCATTTCCCCTGATATTGGTATATTTCTCTTTTTAACTTGGTTGTCTTCAAGATTTTTTTTTTCCTTTTTTTCTTTGGCCTCAATAGTTGGTTCTATGAGTTCCACATCTTACAGCATAGTTGCCACAGCATCTCTATGGGTTCTTGTGTTTAAAGAACCTGTGTTCTTATCTGCTGATTGTCAAGTTCAAATTTCCCATCCTAGAAGATATGTTTAGGATGGTTTTAAAATGAAAGAGGTCACTCTTTTAAAATGTTTCCACTATTGTCTTGGGAGACATGATCTATTCCACCAATAACAAATCATCTGCAGAGGTTTTGTGTTACAAAAAAGTTGTAGTTGAGTTGTAAAGTGAGTGGGCCTCTACTATTGCTCTCTCATATTGAAGTGCCAGTATGATTGTTTCAACTTTCAAGTTCATCTATAACTATATTTTCAAATTGTTGTGTGGTGACTATTGACTCGGATTTTTGTACTGCTACATCCAACTTTTAATAACCATGTTCCACTTCTTGCAGCAAGGTCATGATCAATGCCTATGTGGGCTATATTTGTTCTTCAAGGATACTCTTCTACTCCTTCCTTAAGGAGAACCGGAACAACAACAGAAGCCCCTTGTTTCATGGAACCTTGTGCTATGCTATATGTGGATGATCTGCTTTTGACAAACAAGATCAATGGCATGATGTAGCAGCTTAAGGATTCTTGAAATCACTGAATTAGGGTTGTTTTTCTCTTTTTGGGAACTTCAAATTTCTTAGATCTTTGTTGGGAATTGGGGTTTCCCTTTCTTAGCATTAGTACACCTTGGATCTTTTGACACTTTTGGATGGAAAATTGCAAACCAGCAACTATTCCAACTGCTTCAAAGATGAAGTTCCAGATCAAGTGCCCTTATCTTGTATTTGATGCACCACTCTATTAATCTCTAGATCAACAATCTACTTTATCTTACACATTGTCGACTATATATCTCCTCAGCAATTGATATGCATTCTTGCTACATGCAAGGGCCTCATGGGAGTCACTAGCAAGTCATTAAACACATCTTGTGCTATCTTGAGGGCACACCCCTCACATTCAACTCAGTTTTTTTGAAATCCACCGAGCACGGGATCTA
This sequence comes from Pinus albicaulis, assembly GCA_034641835.2. Classification (NCBI taxonomy): domain Eukaryota; kingdom Viridiplantae; phylum Streptophyta; class Pinopsida; order Pinales; family Pinaceae; genus Pinus; species Pinus albicaulis. Next base: position 611,924,573 of record CM076584.1, on the reverse strand, counting down.
CACAAGCAAAACTCTCAGGATACCTGTTCTCTCTTGGTCCTTCTCTAGTTTGTTGGTTTTCCATGAAGCAACAACATGTGGGTCTCTTCTCCACTAAAGCCAAAAATGATGGTGCAATTCATGTAAGGAAGCATCTTGCCTAGATATGAATGATGCTTGACCAACTAGGTCTTGCTCAATGACCTCCTTCTGCCTTATTTTGTGACAATTAGAAAACCAATGAGCACATTGGCAATCCAATGAATCATCAGAAGCCCAATAGCATCAACATTTGGATGCATTAGGTAAGTTTTTTTTAAACCCAGCTAACTAATCTGTGAATTTTTACTAAGCAAAGAGCTGAAAATTGAACTTTAACTTTAACCCACAAATACGCTGTGAAAATTTTATTGCAATTAATCTGGTTATTATTCTCTTATCTTTAAACAGATTATTTGCCCCAGCAAATTATTCACTGCAAATAGCGAATAAAACACAACTGCAAATTTCACCAATTAAATAAATTGCATAAACTATGATAAGAAAACCAATCACAAAATGGACACAATATTTTCTGACAAAACGTCCCTAGAAAACCCCAAAGGGAAAACCAGTTCTTCAAATCTGAGGGTTAATTATTATTCTTCAACAAATTCTGCAAATGATAAATATTACAACTGTTTGCCAAACCATGACAAAGCTCCGGCAAAAAATATTAAATCACCTCCACAGGTCAATCTGACCACTAGAATGCTCATGGCCTCCCTCTGCAACCTGACACAACCTTTGCTGCAATTCGCACTGCTATTCTTGTAATCTGATCGAATTCTTGCAATCAGCCATTTCCTGCAATTTGCTCTGCAACTGGAAATCTTGATCTGCTAAATTGGCAACTCGTACGGCCTCTCTTGGCAACCTCAGCCTCTCTGTCTGCAGAATAACTCTGGGAGAACTCCTCCTCCGGATCTCAGAAACAAGAAGAACACTGATCAAAGAAAACTCTGGAAATATTTTCTGCTTCAACTGCTGCTAAAACCCTCACGTGTCAAACCCCATGCTATCATTGTGCCCTCTTCACTACAATGAATTTATCTCCAAAACTACCCATCAATTTCCTTTATGATGTCTCGTTGAGAAATCATCGGCCAAGATCTAGATCTGAAATGATAAATCGATGGCTAAGATCACTTGGAAACTTTACTTGAAGTCTTTAAAGGAAAATCGACCATGTCTCAATTACTACTAATTACTTAATCTATTTCCCCATGTTAAAACTTAGGAAAATAATTAAAACTGATTAATTAATTTAATTAAGACATTTCCATTCAAAAGAATAACTTGGGCTTGGAGATACTTTCTGCTCTTGTGTTCTTAGCCTCATTGACACCACCCGAGGCTAGAACCCCTGTCTGAGCTACATCAACCAACATATGTTGAGTTTACTAACTACCATGCAGCAGAAATAAGGAACAAATGAAGACAAACACACTAGAAAACAATACACAACAAATTTACCCAAGAAACCCCAACTTGGGAAAACCTGCAACTGTGTGTTCCCTTTTTTTTCTTCAGCAATATTAAATTCAGAAAACCACCAGCACACTTCTACGCACCAACTAGACTTAATAACCTACTTTGCCTCCTCTTCTGCGAGGCATGAGTTTTGTACACTCTCGCACTGCCTTCTGTGCAGCTACTCTGCACAAGCACACTCACTCAGCTGTTGGAAACACAATTCTGATAGTAATGATGGTTGTACGGCCTTCTTTCCTTTGCTGGTGTGCACTGAGAAGAAAGTTTTAGTGCTGGAAATCCCTCAGCTCTATTCCTGAAGTGAGAACACACTGATCTAATGCATAATGACCAAGTTTTGCGCCATTTTCCCTCTTAGAAGTCGACCTAGGCCCACCACTGCCACGAAGGGCTGAGATTAAATCTCCTTAGACAGTTGAGATTGCTACAGGAAAATTCAAATTTTCCCAAGTCAAAAAACAATAGAAAAAATGAATTTGTGCCTTGGCCCCACTTGTGGGTCCTTCTGCCAAATTTAGTGCACCTGCTAAATCAAGTTGAACCCTTCCTCCTCTAACTTCATTTTAACACCCCTTTTTAGAGAAGAAGCTGTTTTGAACTACACCCAGTTTGTACCTAAAATAGACAAAGCTCCCTCTAGGCAAAGCGTTGGTCAATATGTCTATTGCCTACTCTGTTGTAGGAATGAGTTGAAATCCGATCTTGCCCCTCTGAACACAGTCTTTGATATGATGGTACCTAATCTCGATGTGCTTGGAGCGGTCATGGAACACTAGATTGCCACCCTTCCTCCTCTAACTTCATTTAACACTCCCTCTTAGAGAGGAAGGTGTTCTGAACTACACCTAGTTTGTCACTGAAATAGACCTAAGTTGCACGAAACGGGGAAACAGAAACGAGTTTCCGAAATGGGAAGCGATACGAAACGTGACCTCCCCAAATTTTGGAAACAGGGAAACGTGATATATATATATATATATATATTAATTTAAATTTATATTAGAATTTAGGACATTTAAGAAATGTTATGTGAAATCATAAAACATACATGATAAATTCAAAGCATAAACTATTACAAGTTACAATACATTTACTCATGAATGATAACAGAAACATAATAAAAATAGCAATATCGAAATATGCAAAACCAACCTTTATTATATATCAAAATCTCAGAATCAGCCTTTATTATATATATGAGGCTGCAAGTACAATAAAGACTATGAGGCTGCAAGTACAATAAAGACTATGAGCATGTCAAGTCAAGATTTTGTTTGAGTGATTGGTACATTTTTAGTAGGGTCATGATAGAGGAGTTTGACAACCAATGTCACTAACATCAAGGTACATAGGGGGATTGGTGCTCTTGATTAAATATGAGTTCCATACCCTAATACATGACAAAATCCGATGGAAACATTGCAATCACCCAATCCTGAAATCCTGAAAAACTAATAAGTCTGCTGGATTTTGAATGAGATCTAAAATTCTACTTTCTCCATATGAAATCCAATGAGGTCGGAACCACTCTCAAACATCCTGAGTCATTTCATGGTAATGTTAAAAATTTAAATAAAAAGGAACTTTTACTCTAAGAATTTAACATTACCATGAATCACATATAAATACTAGGGCCATAGGCTTGATCATTAGAAGCGAAGCATCCAAGACACAAATAAAACGAATAAAATAATAATACATTGCACGAATCCGAAAAAAATAACATTGTTTTGGGAGGAAACGCAGTTGTACGGCCGGGAAACACATTTCCGGCCATATTGGCAACCTTTCCCGTACGGGAAACGTACCAGTACGGTCGGAAACGCGTTTCCAAGTCGTACAATACGGGTTTCCCCGTTTCCATTTCGTTTTTTGCCTGAAAGAAGGGTGGGGAGGACGTTTCCTGCAACTTAGAAATAGACAAAGCTCCCTTTAGGCGAAACCTTGATCAATATGTCTACTGTCTACTCTATTGTAGGAATGTATTGAAGTCTGATATTGCCCCTTTGAACACAGTCTCTGATATGATGGTACTTGATCTCAATGTGCTTGGAGCGGTCATGGAACACTGAATTGTCAAAGAGCTTAATACAGCTCTGATTATCAAAGTGTATGACTGTAGGCTCCAACCTCTCACTAAAATGCCCAACAAGCAGCTTCCTCAACCATAGTTTTAAAAATCAGCATGTCTAATCCGAAAACCAGTCAAACCAGCCGGTTCACTAGCAAAACTATCTGAACCGGCCAAAAAACTCGGTCAGAGCCACCCTTTCGCCAATTGTCTAGAAATATCAGACCTAACTTGTCGGTTCCGTCATAAACCAGTCGGTTCATTGCCACGACTGTCGTGGACCCACCATGTGAGTTTTTGGAAGCTTCTAAAGTGGTTTGGAGGGAAACTAAAGGTTGTTTCCCTCTAAAAACACCCTCTCCAAGCCAATAAAAGAACGTCTCCCCCCTCATTTGCCTCACACATCTCGGTTGCAGTTTTTGTGAGTTTCATTGGGAGCTTGTAGAGTGTTGAATTTTTGCTGGAAAAGTCATCTTAGAGGCTTGGAGTTGAACTTGGAGCTATTTTGGAGATAGTTTGGAGTTGTCAAGCAAAGGCAAACAACCAATGGAAGGCACTAGTCGTGCAACTCGACTAACTAGTGGTTCCATTAGGCCCACTTCTATTGTTATTGGTGGCAGTGTTACTACTGAGATTGCAGATGAGGATGAGGCATCCTCGGACTCTGCTCCAGATGATATTTATGTAGCTCCTGTTGATGATCTTGTGCCTAGTAGTGTTGATGATCATTAATATGTACCAGTAGACTTGTAGTCTTGTAGTAGGCCAATGGCCCCATAGCTTAGAGAATTGTTTTTGGACTTCATAAACCATTTAGAGCCTCATGCTTATGCATTTTGTCGATGATATGTATTACAATCGGTGCCATTTTGATATATTCACCTTCACATGGTATATAGATGAGCAAACTTTGCATATTTTGTCTCTATTGGTTTGGAATTATGGTTTTAAATCTTAAAAATAGTTTTTTTTCATTAAAAACCAATTATTTCATGTATTTTTTTTTTAAATTGATTCTTTAAGATCTGACCAGTCCTGGTTTGACCAGTTACAGTTTGAAACTCGATTTATTAGGTAGACTGATCCGGTCACCAATTCCAGTTTGAAACCCGGTTTATTAGGTGGAACAATCCGGTCACCGATTGCAGATTTTAAAACTATGTCCTCAACTAGATGGCCTCACAAGTTGCCCGGATGGCAAACACGTATTCAGCCTCTGTTGAGTTTAGTGCCACTGATCTCTGCTTTCTACTGAACCAGGAAACAATTGTTGACCCAACACTAAAGGCGTAACCTGAATTACTCTTTCTGCCTATGGAACACTCTGCCCAATCTACATCTATGAAGCCTTCCAACTTCACTCCATCAACCTGTTTGTACATCAACCCATAATCTGATGTGCCTCTCAGGTACCTGTGGATATGTTTAGCAACAACCCAGTGTACTCTAGTAGGCTCTAACATGAACTAACTTAACTAGTTCGCTACATAGCAAATCTTTGGTCATGTGTTCACCAGGTACATCAACGGCCTGATAAGCTGCCTATAGAGAGTGGCATCAACTCACTCTGCTCTACTTATGTCTATCCTCCTTCAATTTGTCACCAGAGGTGTGGCCATGGGTCCGCAATCCTACATGTTGAACCCTTTGAGAATCTCCAAAGCGTACTTTCCCTATCCCAAGAAAAATTGTCCATCTCCTTGCCAAACCTCCAACCCAACAAAATAGTGCTTAAGCCCTATATGCTTCATGTCAAACTTTGTTGCAAGATCCTTCTTCCAATCACTGATGAGCTTCTTGTCCCTTATCAATATGAGGCCATCTACATACAACACAAGAATGAGAGGCTGACCCCAACCATAATGTAGCAAAGGTTAGGGTCAACTTCACTCTTGGTGAAGGCCCAATCCCAAAAGATTGTAGTCAATGCAAGAGTACCACGCTCGTGGGGCCTGCTTGAGCCCATATAAAGCTATCTTGAGCTTGCACACATGCATCTCCCTCCTATGTGCATCGAACCCCTCTGGATGCTCTATGTCAATTTCTTCCTCAACCACATCGTTAAGGAAGGCAACCTTCACATCCATCTAGTGGATCTTCCACCCCATCTACATTGAAAGAGCTGTAATGGTCCTGATGGACAAATAACAAGTCACGGGTGCAAAAGTCTTATCATAGTCAATGCCCTCCACCTGAGAGAACCCTTTGGCTACGAATCTAGCCTTGTACTTCTCCACGCTCCCTTATAGACCCACCTAGATCCAATCACAAATATTCCCTTCAGTCTTGGCACAATCTCCCAGACATCATTTTGCATGATGGAGGAGTATTCCACCATAGCATCACACCAAACTTGTTAAGAAGTTGCCTCCTTATAGCTAGAAGGCTTTGTGTCTATGGTCTTAGTCATCAATCCCATAAAACCTGAATAACTCTGAGGTTGTTTAGTCTGCCTGAATTTGGAGATGGGTGCCCTAACCCTTTCATGAGCCTCCTGAAAAACTGATCATCCCACCTCGTCTTCCTTCCGCCTGTGCCAGGTGTCATTATTGGAGTGGCCCCTGCTCGCTCTTCCCTCTCCTCCAATTCATGCAAAACCTCCCCATCTGACTGTTGCACGGCCTGCCCAACAACTGGCTGTGACGTGGCCTAAGGGGTTGGTTGAGCCTCCTGCTTAGGAGCTTGCAACTCCTCCACCTGTGTTGTAGCCTGCTCATGCTCTAAGGACTTCCCAAGAGCCCTTTCCTCCTCAAACTTAACATCACGCCTGATAGTTGTCTTCCTCTATGCTTAAACGTACACCATATACGCCCTGGATGTCTCACTATAGCCCACAAAAATGCCTTTTTCCGATGTAGGTTGTAGCTTCTTCTGACTCTCTAAAGGCACGTGGCAATAAACCAAACTGCCAAAAATCTGGAAGTGCTCTATGCTAGTACATACACCATATACGCCTTGGATGTCTCACTATAGCCCACAAAAATACCTTTTTCCGCTATAGGTTGTAGCTTCTTCCAACTCTCTAAAGGCACGTGGCAGTAAACCAAACTACCAAAAATATGGGAGTGTGAGACATCCGCCTTCTTATAGTTGAATGCCTCCTCTATGTAACTCGTCCAAGCACCTTATGTGGACTCTTGTTCTGCAGATAAAATGCAGTGGCAGGTGCCTCTGCCAAAAGGAAAAATGGCAGTCCCTTGTCATGCAACATGGCCCTGGTCGCTCCAACAATGCTCTTGATTTTGCCTTCTACCACCCCATTTTGTTGAGGGTTATAGGGTGTGGTGAGCTCTCTCTTGATTCCCACCTTGGCATACAAATCCTTGAAGCCATTGGAGATGTACTCCCCTCCATTCTCTGATCTCAATGCTTTGACCTTCTTTCCTGTTTGGTTCTCCACCAATGATTTGAACTCATGGAACTTCGAGAACACCTGATCTTTCTTCTTCATGAAGAAGATCCACATCTTCCTTGAATGGTCATCAATGTAGGTGATGTAGCACCTGTATCCCATGAGGGATGGAGAGGAGAATGGACCACATATGTCCAAATGAACCAAGTCCAAGATGTCCTTGGCTCAGTTTTCACTGATCGGAAAAGACGTCTTGGCATACTTGCCAAGTGTGCAACCCTTGCACACGTCATTCTTATCTGTGTTGCACTGTGGCCTCCTAGACACAATCACCCCACAATCGCTCTCAGCTTGGAAGCTTCTCTCTGCCACACACAACATCCTAGAAATTGTCTGATGATTTGTGAAGCTCTAATAGAGCAAGGTTCATCAAATCTACTTCAAAATTGTCTCCCCCACATTGGCCAACTCGTCTTTCACCTAGGTGAACTTGGTGAGATAAATGATTATGGGCTCAAACTTTCCCATCCGGATGTTTCTTAGTTTGTCCTTGAGCACGAGTTTTTCGGCCTCGCTTGAGCCCTGGTATAGGTTCAAAATGGTTGTCCACATTTCCTTGGCATTCTTCTTGCCGGAAATATTGGTACAATATGGTCTTTGACTCCCTCAAGAATGATCCTTCTCACTCTGGCATCATTCTTGTTAGGTTGAGCCAAATGCTAGGGGTCAGTTGGTGTGACTGGTGGGCCCTCCACAAACTCCTTCACACCCTACTCCTCAAGCACAATTGTAATCCTCTCATTCCGTGGGTAGAAATTAGTTGCTCCCTCCAAACTGTGCTCTGGTCTCAAACCCTGGTAAGACATTATGCTAGTCAAACTCTTCAAAAACCCTAGTGCACTGGTATGACTGGCGAAAATGCGCTCTATGGGTTAAAAAACTAGGTTGCACTGTTAGAAACCTTAGCGCAACCCTTCAACTATGTTGTGCCTTCCCTCTATACCTTAACATGTTCCTGAGGTCAAAAAAATGGTGATGATCTTCACTCATAGACATGGCTTTGATACCATGTTAGTTTTCTTAAAACCCAACTAACTAATTTGTGAATTTTTACTAAGTAAAGAGTTGAAAACTAAACTAGCTTTAACCCACAAATATGTTGAGATTACTAACTTCCATGCAGTGGAAATAAGGAACAAATGATAGCATTTAACATGTAAACCACAACATAAAAAATAGTAAATAAAATCAACACATGTGGACACCAAATATAAGTGGAAACCCATAAAGAGAGAAAACCACAAATTTGTTGTTATTGTGATGCAAAGGCAAGCTCCTACTTCCTCTATTACATCAAACTTTGGAGGCTTCAACCTCTCTACTATTTTGCAAGCTTACTGGGAAGTTCCTACTCCCTCTTTTACATTAATTTTCTACAGGCTTCTACCTGCAGGAGGCTCCTACCTCAATCTGTTCTGCAAGCTACAACTTGCTTGGAAGCTCCTACTTCCACTTCAACAGGATCCCACCTGTTCTTTTTCAGGCTGCTACCTGAAAGAAGATTACAATCCCCTGATACATAAAAGAAACAATGTGTTGGTTTACCTAGTCTTTATTTCTGCATACCTCCATCTCTTTGTCTTTGGCTTCCCTTTCTCGAATCAATGTCACATCAACTCCTCTTCTTTCTCTTTTTCTACATTGTTGCTACTAGTTTCTCCTTCATGCATGACTCTAAAATGGCTCCCTCTAGGTTGTGTGAAATTTTCATCTATCACAGCAACTGGAAACTATTTTCCTAATTGTTAAAACAATTTATTTGCAGTTTGTTACGGCAAATACCAAATAATTCACACTATGAATTTCACAAATAAATTGCGAAATAAAAATAGCGCTAGAAACTAAGAAAATACTAGCGCACAAAAATTGACACCGTTATTCTTGGACAAATGTCCTCAGAAAACCCAACTTGGAATAAACGGTGTAGCAGTGAAAATCTGAGTACAATCTATGTATGCCCAACTGACAATCCAAACAGCAAGAAAATCTAAGCAAAATTATCTAAGGGAATTACCCTTCTTCCACAAACAATCTTGGCACAACTTCCCTTCAAAAAATTGGTTGTCCAAACCCCAGTGTGATCCCTTCTGCACTGTGTCCCAAACGTGTGGCTTGAATCTGCCTCTGATGAAGTCGTTATGCCCGTCTCTGCTGAGGAAATTGTCTCTGGACCCTTTGCCCGGCCTGTGGAATTGAGAACGAATTTTTCCTCAGTTAAATCGAACTGTCTTTCTGAAGCAACTGTGTTGCCTCACTGGGAATAATTTGGCCCTCTTGTTGTTGCCTCTCCGGATCTGGAAAAACTTCCTCCAAATCACTATCCCTACCCCTCACTATCTTGCTACCTCACTGAAGCTCAAACTCTCCTACAACTGACTATTGCTACTCTATAAAATTGAATTCTCTAAGTGACTGGTGTATTCTCCATTACCACATCGATCCCTTCGACCAATGGCCAAGATTAAATCTTAACTGATGGCTCAAATCATTTCTGGATCGATCCATGTGACTTTCTAGAGAATTCTCACCTTGACTTAATTAATTTTGAGTAATTAGCCATATTCCCTAAGTTTAAACTTAGGAAATATTTAGAAATCGACTAATAATCTAGTGTTGCACACCATGCCACAACACCCTGTCTTTGTATCATCTCCTGTCACGTTGTTGATGTCTGGCCACTCTGACTATCTTCCACTGCCCACCAACCATTGTGCAACTCTAATGTTGCATTTGTTCTATTGCTAACTCTGCACTGTGCTTCCCAGCATTTGACCGCTACTAGTCTACAACTGTCACTTTGGAATTCTGGTTGCACCTCTGACACTGATCCATCCTGCTACTGAACACTGTGGGCCCTCGTAGCCAGGTAATGATCCATGAGGTGGACTCCTCAAGAACCCTACCCAAGTCTATAGCTCTTTGGGGCTACAACTCCAAGTCACCCCACCTCACACCTAGAGGTATATGGGCAATCATGGCAAACTTTTCTTCCAACCAGGAAGATAGCTTGTCAATCTCTGCGGACGCTGCCTGCTGGTCCTACTTCCCCTGCTTGTCCTTCTTTCTGAGAGGACACAGGGTATTGTAGAGGCTATACTCGCCACACCTGAAGCACTTGACCTTCAACGGGTCATTCTTCTTCTGCTCCCCTTGGATGCAAGAGCCACATTCTCCTCCTCACTCTTCACTCCCTTGTTGTTGCCACTGATAGTGCTCTTCAATAGAGCCCTCTTCAACTCTTCCTGTTGCATATTAGACCACATCATGTCCCACCTTGGCAGGGCATCTCTGCCCAAGATACTCTGGACAAATACCTGCCAGTCCTCTGAGACACTACTTAGTGCCAATCGTACCAGCATCGTGGGCTGATGAGTTGACCCAACAACTACCAACTAATCTCGAACTTCCTGAATCTGAGTGAGAAAGGCATCTATGTTCGCGCCCTTCTGCAGCCGTGTGCTCCTCATCTTCTCTTGGAGATACATCTTTCGATTCTCGGAAGATCTCTAAAACAGCTCTGCCAAGGCATCCCACATCCTCCTTGGTTGTTGCATGCCCTGCCACATGTGAGACGAGATGATCTCGAACTCCATCCAAAATCACCCTCTTGGCCTTAGCCATCTCCTTCCTGTACTCCTTGAGCTGGTCTCCATCCTGGAGAAAAGCTACCACACTCTCTGCATAGGGCTTCAGACCATATTCATCCAAAAGGAATAGCATCCTTGCCTTCCAGATGACATAGTTGGAGGCACCCTCCAATCTATCTTGGTCCCTAAGCCCAGTTGTGGCCATCTTTGTTCTGGTCTGAAAACTCCCTCTTCCTCTGCTCGGCAACTACTCTGCAACTTTGTAATATCCCATTTTGGGGATATCTCTAAAACACGGCAAACTCCAACCAGAGATGGACTGGGAGGGCATTTACCGGATATTCTGCCTCTGAGAGAGGACGAGATCTGGAGGCTACCTGGCCCTTTCCAGACTCTGTCTAAGAGTGAAAGATAAACACACCAAGTGGTATAGAACTAGAATGCTCAGAAATATAAATAAATAACAGTGCAGCAGACATATAATAACAGAGAGAGTAGTTACGGCAACTCATCCAGAAAACATAGAGAGGAAATGCTGAGCCATTTTATTAATCTGAGAAATATAATGAAGTACAATAGGTGATCAGAGTGATGGCACCTAATCTTGCTCAAGGCAAGTGAAGAAACACTCTCAGAAAATACAGGAAATGGCTGCTCTATGAACTGCGTCCCAGCTGCTAGAAAACTGTCGTGTAGCTGCTACTGCTGGAATGGAATGAAGACTAGGGGTTGATCCCCTTGCCGGAATGAGCTGAAAATCTGCAAACCTCTTCTTCTCACCAATCCGGACAAAACCTAGAAACCATATCAAAGATGGCCAACCCTCGAAAATCACCAGAAAATGCCTCCTCAGGAAATTACGCTGGCATCCAAGGCTTTGCGCAGAGGCTAAATGGAAATAGCTGAAACACCACCTCAAACTCCGCCAAAATCCTCCTGCAGGCAAAGGCTGACCCTCTGCTCAAAATCTCGACTGAATCACCTGAAGAAACCCCAATCCGAAGCACCTCCACAATGGACTGCGTCCTCTCTCCCAGTGACTGCACAGTCTCTATAAGCTCCAACTCCGCAACAAACCCAAACAACAAAACTACTCACAAAATACTGAAAAACTAACCTTGCCCGAGCAGGGACTCGATGTCCCCCGGGGCTAAGGGCGAGATCTCCGACCGAAGACACTCAATGCACTAAACAGTGTTGCAGACAGGCTAAACAACCAGCGTGCTCAAGAAGACAAACGTCTCACTCAAAATCATCAACTCCAGAATAAATCAAATGAGGAGGCTCCTCCATATTTTATAGCGTTGGTTTCCCTCCAAAACCCCAACGTATCCTCTCTCTCCTCACGTGCTCATCCTCATCTGTGCAGAAGCTTCTAGAGTGTACGTGGACCCCCTCCTCTATGTGGTGTTTGGCCCCCCCTTGGCTCCCCTTAAGTCATAACGTTGGGCTACTAGGAGGACGTTTTATTTCACTTAAGTGAGTTAGACCCTCTCGACTCACTTTTTATTTATTTACAAACTATAGACGGCAAAACTATACAAAAGCAAATATTCCAATTAGCTATCGCTAATTAGGAATATTACAAACTTGCACTCCCTCCTGCAATACGTGGTTCTGCTAGTTGCTACTGCCAAACTACAATTGGAAAAATCAGATTTCTTGGCCATAAATCCTCTAAGAGAAATTCAAATCTCCCTCTATGTGTGTGCTTTTCTTTTCAACCCAACGTTGGTTCTGCTGCTGCAAAACCCTTTGCGTCCAACCAAGGAATCTGCTCAGCGAAAATTAGAGTTGCAGTTGCTCACTTTGACTATTGGAATCACTAATCTGGACAACTCGGTTTTTCTGCCATCCTGCAACTGAAAATCGAATTGTTGCCCCAACAACTCAGCCAAACTATCAATGAACTACATTGCCTCTGAAAATTTCGGCCTGCTACTCCCTCTGAGCAGCGAAATTTTCCTCTTCGCCTTTAAGCTTCCTGGGTTATTACTTACGCTCTGCCTCTGAAAATTTCGGCCTGCTACTCCCTCTGAGCAGCGAAATTTTCCTCTTCGCCTTTAAGCTTCCTGGGTTATTACTTACGCTCTGATACCACGTGAAAATTTCATCTATCACAGCAACTGGAAATTATTTTCATAATTGTTAAGTCTATTTAACAATTTATTTGCAGTTTGCTATGGCAAATACCAAACAATTCACACTGTGATTTTAACAAATAAATTGTGCAAGAAAAATAACGCTGGAAATTGAGAAAATACTATATAACACACACAAAAATTGACACCACTATTTTTGGACAAATGTCCCCGAAAAAAACCAACTTGGGAAAACCGGTGCAATAGTGAGGGTTTTTATTACTAAGCAACAGTGAAAATCTGAGTACAATCTATGGATGCCCAACTGGCAATACAAGCATCAAGAAAATTTGAGCAAAATTATCTAAGGGAATTACCCTTCTTCCACAAACAATCCTGGCACAACTTCCCTTCAGAAAACTGGTCGTCCAAACCAAGCGTGAGCCCTTCTATGTTGTCTCCCACACGTGTGGCTCGAATCTATGTCTGATGAAGTCATTCTACTTGTCTCTGCTGAGGAAATTGTCTCTCCGGCACTCTAGAATTGAGAACGAATTTTTCCTCAACTAAATTGAACTGCCTTTTTGAAGCCACTGCACTGCCTCACTGGGAATAACTCAACCCTCTTGCTACTGCTTCTCTGGATCTGGAAAAACTTCCTCTGAATCATTGTCCTTGCCCCTCACTATCTTTGTTGCCTCACTGAAGCTCGAACTCTCCGGCAACTGACTGCTACTACTCTGGAAAATCGAATTCTTCAAGTGACTGGCGTATTCTCGATCACCACATCGATCCCTTCTTATGTCTTCCTGTTGGAACTCTGACGGCCATGATTAAATCTTAATCAATGGCTCAGATCATTTCTAGATCGATTTTTGTGAGTTTCTAGAGAATTTTCACCTTGACTTTATTAATTCTAATTAATTAGCCATATTCCCTAAGTTTAAACTTAGGAAATATTTAAAAATAGAGTAATAATCTAATTAAGCCATCTCTATGTGGAATTTCCATAAAAAATTCTGGGTTTTGGAGATCTTATGTATTCTAGCCTCTCCACCAAATTTTGTGGCTAGAACACACATCTAATGCTACAAAAAATAACAGGCAGATGAACACTTGCCCCCGCCAAAAGTTACCTCATAACCTTTATCCTCCATCACTGAGATGGACAAAAGGTTCTTCTTTAGGCTAGGTACATAGAGCACTTCATGCGCATCAGAGGATCCTTCTGACTCAAGTTGGAACTAGTCTGTCCCCTATCCCTTCATTGCATACTTGGCATCATAGCCAAGCTTAATATGGATCCCTAAGTCGTCCTCTGCAAAACTACGGAATAGCTCTCTAGCCTTTGTCATGTGGCGGGAGGCGCCACTATCCAAGTACCAGGCACTTCTAGCAATGTTGTTGGTAGAAAGGCAAGACACGAGTGAAAAGTCACTCTCGAAATTGGAAGCAAGCTTTGCTAAATTGTGTCTTTGTTGTCGCTAAAAATGTTTGCAACTTCCCCTTGCCCTTCTTCCTCGTGACATCAAGAAGCAAAGTGGCCATGCTTATGGTAGATATAACATTTGATCTTGCTCATATCTCTCGTATGCCCAAACTGTTGTCCCTCTCCCTGACTATCACCCTTGTTGATGGAAACTTTCCCTTTTGTCTTCTTCGTCTTGGTGACTAATGCCAAGTTTTCATTTGCAATTCCTCCTCCTTACTTGTTGGTCGTGGACTCTTTACAAAACTCCTCTTAGATGCAGTCATCCCAAAGTCTCTCCCAATTGGGAAGATGTTCTCTATCACAGATGCCCATGATGAATGGTTCCCAAGCATTGGTGAACCCATTCAAAGCAACATTCACTAGTGCTGCATCCAATATAGCTTCTCCAATAGCTGCATGTTGGTCACAAATATGTGTGATCCTCATAAGGCAATTGGTTACATTGTCGAGGGGGGGTTCATTTTGCACTCTTTGAGCTTAGTTTTGACAATCATTTTTCGACTCATGTTATCACTTTGAAAAAGCGATACTAAGGCATCAAACATTTCCTCAGATCTAGTCTTTTTTGTGACATGTGAAATCAAATGATCTTTAATTTCTTCGAGGATCAACCTTTGTGCCTTTATGTCCTTAGCCCATGTTTCCTCCACTATAAGGTCAAATACTACTAGTGTCTGCGTGCTCCTTGAGGCTTGCGTTGGAGCTAGAGGAGGGTTGGACACGTAGTTTTAAAAATCGATCGGCATGAACCAAAAACCAGTCAAACTGGCCAGTTCATTAGGCAACCAAGTCGAACCAAGTAAAAAACAAGGTTTAAGGACCGACTTAGACAAAAAAACACAAAACCGGATCAAACCGGTCGATTTATGACGGAACCAGACGGTTTATGGTAAAATCGATCGATTCTGTTATAAACTAGTATGTTCATTGCCAAAGCCACAGCAGACCCACACAGATTCTTTTTGGGAGCTTTTTCGGTGTTCTGGAGGGAAAGTAAGGGTTGTTTCCCTCTAAAAACACCCTCTCCAAGCCTTTAAAAAGAGCTCACCCACCTCATTTGCCCCACACATCTCATTTGGATTTTTTTGTGAGTTTGATTAGAAACTTGGAGAGTGTTGAGTTTTTCTTGGAGTAGTGGAACAGCAGAGAGTTTGAGCTAAGTAGTAGCCATCATGCCTCCAAAATCCAAGGATACTGCATGGGTTCATAGTGATATGATTGATGGCAAAATGATCTGCAAATATTGCCAAAAATCTATTGAAGGAGGGGGTATTAATAGATTCAAGCAACACTTGGTTGGGATAGGAGGCCATGTAAATCCATGTGGAGCACCAAATGAAGTAATAGGGCATATTAGGGCAAAATACCTTCAGAAGTTTGAGACTCAAGTCACTGAACTAGTAGAGAAGTTTGTAACTCAAGCAGTTGCAAACTTTGGGATTTGAGACTTGTTGACCACACTTTGTCAACGACTCGATAGTACACCCCATTTTTTCAAATGGGATTCATCATGTTCGACGTGTTCACGCATTTCAAATTTCATCATCAGTCGGCAGTTTTATAGAAAATGTAAACCCATTCTGCATGTTTATGATGTAAATGATCTAAGTAAGACCATCGTGTATGTAACAACCTAAGTAAGCCTAGTATTATGGTGACGATTTCTATACTATGAGCTTTTTTGTCTCACTAATTCGCTTGTGTTTCTCGACACAAGTGATCGATAGAGTTTTCCCCTCCAGCCTCACCCCAAAGCTAGGATGGATTTTGTCATCAAGATGCTAAGTGAGTCCTAGTGTTTTCTATCGAGTCTTTGTAAAAGTAGTTAGGGAATAATCCTAGCTAATTGGCTAGATTATTTTATTACAAGCTGCTTGGCCTACTAGATCATGTTTTGAGTCGCAGAATTTGGTAGATATTTGAGGGTCTATACGAATGGGTATTCCCCCTTTATGTGTCTAAATGTATTTATCTTATGTAAAGAGGGTTGGAAAAAATATTTAAATCCCCTCTCAGTCAATTAATTAAATTTTTTGGCCAAATTAATTTAAAATCCTAAGCCAGAAATTTAATTAATTTTAGGTCCTAGGTGAGTTAAAATTCTTCAAAGGTAAAATTCGTGGGTCCTTAAAAAATAAATTTTTAAACGTCCCAGGCCAAGGGAATATTGAGAATTTCAATAAATTTTGGCCCTTGGGCTTTGGTGGTTAAGTTAAAGTCAAAATTTTGAGGTAATTAACTCAAAAATAGTTAATTAAAATGGAATTAAATGATAAATTCGAATTTCCTCAAAATTCTAATTTCGATGGTCCAAATTAAAAGATAATTAAATCTTTTCGACGGTCGAGATTATTTTGACAAGGATCAACTGAACTAGTCGTTGGAGATTTTAACCTATAAATTAGAGGTCTTTGTCAGTGTTTCAGTCACCCGATCTTTGAATTATGCACTTGTTTTTAGAAAGCTCTTATAATTTTTTGATGAATAAAGCATAAAAACTTTGGGGTTACAAACTTTGGTGTTCCTTTTCCAAATCCATGTGGTGATATTGTCTCTAAACTCTGCTACTTCTATTGGCATTTGATGGTTGATGGTCTTTATGGATTAATATGCATACAGGTATCTTGTGCAGTTTTCTGGGTTTCTAAAATTGCATTTTGATTTAACAGAAATATTAGTTATCTATTTTTCTGAAAAGTCTCATGTTTATTTTTTAAATCTCCATCAATCTAAATTTCGGATCTAAGTGTGCAGAGATCATTTTTCAAGATCTGAGCATTTGGGGAAGTCTTCAGTTAGACCAGCCGACTCTCAGATATCAGAAAATCTGAAAAAGCTCATTATTTCCTAATTCCCCAAGTTATCTTACGAAATTTTGTTGTTGCAGGGTCTTCTTAGGCTTGTGCCTATTTTAATTTCTCTTTTTATTTATTGTGCAAAATGGTTTTAAATCTGGCTAAGAGGGCCTATGATCTGTAAATTAGCACTGTAAATTTGCAAATATTCTCCAAGGTTTAGGGGTTATTTTCTGTGCATATTTTTGGGTTTGGATTCCTCGTTTTTTTTTTTTTTTTTTTTTGTGCAAGGTTTACAGGGAGATTCCCATAAAAATTTTAGATCTGAGCCAGATCAAGGCCCTGGAGGGTAAGATCTGGCCTTAGGATCAGTTCCGCCTATAGATCTGGACATGGTTTTGCTGCAAAAGTGTGAATCTCAAGTGCATCTAAATCAATATTTTGAAAATCTGAGTGATACTGGCAAAATTTTGCTGCTGGCTGAAGAAAATTATTTGAAATTTGTGTGCCTGCAAATTTTACCAGTTGTCTGTTGCTGCTCCTCTTCATTCCTTTCGCTCCATCCTCCACATACGTTGTCCGTCCTTCACCCTTTGCCGCTTTCCATTTTTTACGCTGCCAATTTTTTGCTCTTCCATTTCTCTGCGCTGCACATCTTCAGTTCTTCACGCCATCATTCCTTGCTTGTTGCCTATCATCCGTACGCTACTCCTTTACGCTATCTCTTTCTGCCATCAGCCCTCATCGATTATTGTTAAATTTGGACAACTAGGTCCAAACTCCATGTTATGATGCTCAGATTAAGAGGCTAATATTTTTGTTGGAATCCTCTTTTAGAGAGGTGTAAAATCCATATATAATATGTCTTAATCCGATGAGCAGAAAATTTATTTTGAATTTATTATTCTTAATAAATTATATGTGCAGGTCGGCCTTAAGGTTGCACGCCCCTAGCAGATGTGTCACACGCCCCAATGATGAATATAAATACAGGCAAAGTTGGAGAGCATTTCAACACAACACAACTCACAACATCTTCTCTCATCTGATTTAGTACGAGCTCCTTGGAGGACGAGTTCAGCCACACGTGTGAAGGAGAAGAAGGACTAAACAGTACCGCTGAGTTGAAGGACGATTTTCTGCAGTTAGGGTTTTGCAGAAAGTTTGACCAGCGTTGACTTTGGTCAACGCATGGTCCGATTGGGCTGAAAACTTGTGGGAAGTTCGATTTTGGAAGGCCGCACTATTTGGCACAGAAATCAAGGTCAAAGGGTTGACCAATCTGCTGCTGCGTTGACTTTTAGCTTGCTGCCCTGCGTTGACTTTTTCAGGACAGCATTGACCTTTTTAGAGTTGACTTGGGTTGACTCGTTTACTGATTGGAGGACCGTCGTGACACATGCTGGGTTGGCTGACCAAGGAGACTTTGCTGGTTGAAGCATCCTGTTGACTGCCGTAACGCACCACCACATCTTTCCTGTTTCTGGTTTGTCTTCTATAAGATCCACCTATATGTTCTATCTGCATTTTACTTAACTATTTGTGTGATTGCTGTAAGAAAAGTAAAGTTGCTCCAAGCATAGAACATCTACAAAAATTTACATGGTATCAGAGGTGAGGTGAAGACAAACTCTATCTTTAGCAATCACCACCGGAAGAAATGGGTTCCACTAGTCTTGAATTCAAGGAGAATGACAAGCTGACTGGAAGTGATGACTTCCATGCCTGGAAGATGAGATTAGACCTCAAATTGGAAGATCATGATCTCTTGGATCATGTGACAGGTAAGATTCAAGAACCTCCATCCAATGCTACTGCAGCTGTTAGAAACAAGTATAAGAAGGGAGAAATCAGAGCAAAGCTGCTGATCAGGGAATCCATACATAAGAGTCTGGTTGCCTATGTATCTGAACTAGGCACATCCAAGGAGATGTATGACAAATTGATCCTTATGTTCAAGGTAAACAATGTGAACCAAGTGTTATTCCTCAAGAACAAGTTGAAGAATATGAAGAAGGGCCGGGATGAATCTATTCAAACCTTCTTTTTGAAATTGACCGAAACAAGGAACAATCTGTTGGCTATTGGGGAGACAATAGCTGATCGTGAGATGGTTCTCACCGCACTTGGAGGACTCCCATATGAATGGCAAGTATTCACAACTACCATTCTCAACAATAATACCATTCCTAACTTTGATGAGCTTCTGTCTAGATGTATGTAATAAGAAACAAGGATGAAGGAATTCGATAATGACAGAAATGCTGCCTATGGTGCTCATTCCCGAAAGAAGAACTTTGGTGGTTCTAAGGACAAAGGAAGAACGAGGACTCAAGAGAAGAAGGGTAAATGTTTCACCTGCCATAGGCCTGGTCACTATGCTAGAGAATGCCCCTTCAAGAAGGATTCTCCCGATAGTGATGATAACAACAACAACCGAAGGAATGGAAATCGAAGAAATGACAAATCCAAAGGAAAGAGGAAGGCTCACTTTGGTGGAAACAATCAACCTTCTAAAAGGTCCAGAAATACCAGGTATGAGGAGTCTAATGTTGTTGATAAAAGAAATGAGTATATTCTAGTATCTGCTCTCTCAGCTGCATCTCCGCCCGACACTATGGATGTCTGGCTAATCGATAGTGGTGCCTCAAGACACATCACCTGATTCAAGGAAGCACTTTCTGACATGGTTGAAAGGGATACTAATCTAGAAATTATCCTTGGGGATAATGCCACTTATCCCGTGAAAGGGACCGGGACTGTGACCCTCCACTTGTCTCAAGGACAAGTCCTCCGTCTACAAGATGTACTCTATGTACCCAAATTGAAGAAGAACCTTGTGTCCGTATCTGCCATGGAAGACAAAGGATTCAATGTAACTTTCTCTGATGGAAAGGTGCTCATGTGGAAGAAGAGCTTCAAGGAAGCTATCTCAATTGGTTCTAGGGTTGGTACACTCTATCAGGTTGGAGGGAGTCCGTTGGGAGCTATGACTTGTGATACTATCCGACAAACCGAACTATGGCACCGTAGATTTGGACACCTTCATTACAAAGCCCTTCCCGAAGCAAGGAAGGTGGTGACAGGGATGCCTGATTTTGGAAATAATCATGAAGGTGTATGTAAGGGTTGTGCTGAAGGAAAACATACAAGGGGACCTTTCCCCTCAAGTGTCACAAAGACATCCGAGATATTGCAACTGGTTCATTCTGATCTTTCTGGTATGTTGCCTGTAACATCCCTGGGGGGATGTTCTTACTATATGACATTTACTGATGACTTCTCTCGCAAAACCTGGATATATTTCTTGAAGAAGAAGGATGAGGCTTTCATGTGGTTCCGTACATTCAAGCCTTGGTGGAAAATATGACCCGAAAGAAGATCAAGATTTTGAGGACTGACAATGGCACTGAATATGAGTCAAATGAGTTCAAAGACTTTTGCAGAGAAGCTGGCATTAAGAGGGAGACTACCACTGCATATACTCCTGAGCAGAATGGTGTTGCCGAACGCAAGAATAGGACTATTGTGGAAGCTGCCCGTGCCATGCTATGTGACCAGGGTCTACCGAAGTTTCTGTGGGGAGAAGCTGCAAATACTGCTGTGTACATTCAAAACCGATGCCCTCATTCCGCTCTGGACTCCAAAACTCCCGAAGAGGTTTTCTCTGGTAAGAAACCCGATGTCTCACATTTTAGAATTTTTGGATGTCCTGTCTATTTTCATGTGCCGAAAGAAAAGAGAAGTAAGCTGGATGCTACTGGGAAGAAAGGAATGTTTGTGGGCTACAGTGAGACTTCTAAGGCCTATAGAGTCTATGTACCTGGTCAAAGGGAAGTAGAGATATGCCATGATGTCACTTTTGACAAAGATGCTTCCCTGAAGAAAGTAGTAGATCTTCCGAGATCTGAGGAAAATCATGAAGCAAGGCCTAGAAATCAAGAAGAACCGCAGGATGAGACAATGCCTAATGTTGAAGGACCAATGGACCCAATCGATCCATCTCCTTCACTGAGAAAGAGACCATCATGGCTTAGGGACACTCTCGAAGATGCCGAGGGACATGCTGCCCCGAGGGGGACATTCCGAGAAAGCAAGAAGTCGTGTAGATACCAAGGGTATCTGGCTGCCATGAGTACTATTGTACAATCTGAACCTGGATCTTTTGAGGAAGCCGTAAAGCATCAAGTCTGGAAGGATGCTATGCACGAAGAATATGAGTCCATAATGAAGAATGATGTCCGGGATGTGGTCCCGAGACCGAAGGACAAATCTGTTGTCACCGCAAAATGGCTCTACAAGATCAAACATGGATCTGATGGGAGTGCTGAAAAGTTCAAGGCAAGGTTTGTTGCCCGTGGCTTCTCTCAAAAGGAAGGAATTGACTATGATGACATATTTGCACCCGTGGCACGATATACCACCATTCGATCAATCATAGCCCTTGCTGCTACGCAAGGATGGAGTCTTCATCAGATGGATGTCAAGACCGCTTTTCTGCATGGTGCAATAAAGGAAGAGGTGTGTGTGGAACAACCTCTGGGATTTGAAGTTCAGGATCGAGACACTCATGTCTGCAGGTTGAAGAAAGCCCTCTACGGGTTAAAGCAAGCACCCAGAGCTTGGTACGAGAGGATGGATAGTTACTTGATGAAGCCGGGCTTCACTCGAAGTAATGCTGATCCGAACCTTTACTTCAAGGTTGTGCAGGGGAAGCCTCTCATTCTAGTGCTGTATGTGGACGACCTCTTCCTGACAGGTGCTGACCCTCTCATTCATCAATGTAAGAGGGAGCTCGCTGCTGAGTTCGAGATGAAGGACCTAGGACCGATGCACTACTTCCTAGGCCTGGAGGTCTGGCAGAGACCTGGAGAGATTTTCCTTTCTCAAGGAAAATACATTGTGAAGCTTCTGGAAAGATTTGGAATGGTGGACTGTAAGTCCGTGTCGACACCGATGGAACTCAACTTTAAGAAGTTGAGTGGCAGCGCTGCTGGGCTTATCTTGGCCAATCCTACTGAGTATCGTCAACTCATAGGAGCTTTGATGTTCTTAGTGAACACCCGACCGGATATATGTTTTGCAGTGAACACTTTGAGTCAACAAATGGTTGAGCCTCATCACTTTCACTGAGTTGGTGCTAAGAATCTTTTGAGATATCTTCGGGGCACGATAAACCATGGGCTGAGATACACTGCCGGGAGTGTGATACTCCGTGGATATACTGATGCCGATTGGGCTGGCAGTGTGGTGGATCGTAAGAGCACATCGGGATGCTGCTTCAATCTTGGTTCTGCTTCGATCTCATGGATGAGCAGGAAGTAGAAGTCGGTGGCTTTGAGCACCGCGGAGGCCGAATACATTGCTGCTAGTATGGCCTGTTGTGAAGCAGTTTGGTTGCGGAAGCTCTTTAGTGAGCTGTTTGGACATGTGCTAGATACCACTGTGATACTCTGTGATAATCAGAGTGGGATTCGTATGACCGAGAATCCTGTGTTCCACGACCGATCCAAGCATATTGATATCAGGTACCACTTTATCCGGGATATGGTACAGCGAGGCGCCGTAAGGCTCGATCATATAGGAACTGATGAGCAGGTCGCGGATATTCTCACTAAGCCCCCGGGGAAGGTCAAGTTCCTAACCTTCCGTGAGAGTCTTGGTGTCGTGGAAAGACCCTATGATGTGGGTCCTGTTGGACGATGAGCTCTGGGAGCTCTGGGGGGCTTTCGGGATAGCTTCTCGGAGCTATAAGCACTCATAATGCTTCTGCCTCACCCTTGTGATTATTGAGCTGGTTCGCCACTCATTTATCTGTGCCCCGTATGCATCCTACCCATTGAGTTCAGGGCTCATGGGAAGTACCTCTCATTTGGCCAATGAGGTGGGAAAAGCTAGAGACTATTAGCAAAGACTGATGGACGCATCAGAGATTGCCGTACTCTCTATCTAGGATGGCACGGCCCAACCACTTGATCTGGGATCAAGTTTAGTGAGGTCTGGGACCTTTGCCTGACTTCGGGTCAGATGAACCAACTTTGGGTTGGTTGGATACTCTTCATGAGTTTGATAGAGGTTTTGAACCTCTGGACTGATTATGTCAGTCGGGGGATGATGTCTTTGTGACTGACCCACTTCTGTTCTGAAATAAAGAGGCCAACAAAGCAAGTTACGACGGGATGACGCACGATGTTTGATTGCACTGATGGATGGAGTTCTCCCTAGTTGAGAGGGAGTGTTAAATTTGGACAACTAGGTCCAAACTCCATGTTATGATGCTTAGATTAAGAGGCTAATATTTTTGTTGGATTCCTCTTTCGGAGAGGTGTAAAATCCATATATAATATGTCTTAATCCGATGAGTAGAACATTTATTTTGAATTTATTATTCATAATAAATTATATGTGCAGGTCGGCCTTAAGGTTTCACACCCCCAGCAGATGTGTCACACGCCCCAATGATGGATATAAATACAGGCAAAGTTGGAGAGCATTTCAACACAACACAACTCACAACATCTTCTCTCATCTGATTTAGTACGAGCTCCTTGGAGGACGAGTTCAGCCACACGTGTGAAGGAGAAGAAGGACAAAAACAGTATGGCTGAGTTGAAGGACGATTTTCTGCAGTTAGGGTTTTGCAGAAAGTTTGACCTGCGTTGACTTTGGTCAACGCATGGTCCGATTGGGCTGAAAACTTGTGGGAAGTTCGATTTTGGAAGGCCGTACTATTTGGCACAGAAATCGAGGTCAAAGGGTTGACCAATCTGCTGCTGCGTTGACTTTTAGCTTGCTGCCCTGCGTTGACTTTTTCAGGACAGCGTTGACTTTTTTGGAGTTTACTTGGGTTGACTCGTTTACTGATTGGAGGACCGTCGTGACACATGCTGGGTTGGCTGACCAAGGAGACTTTGCTGGTTGAAGCATCCTGTTGACCGCCGTAACGAACCACCACATTTTTCCTGTTTCTGATTTGTCTTCTGTAAGATCCACCTATATGTTCTATTTGCAGTTTGCTTAACTATTTGTATGATTGCTGTGAGAAAAGTAAAATTGCTCCTAGCATAGAACATCTACAAAAATTTACAATTATCCTCTGCCCGCAACCTTGCTCCCTCCTCACGTTGTCGTCCGTACGCTGTCCATACAGCGTATTTGCTCACACCCTCCTTGTCGTCCGTACGTCCCTTACCTGCACATACAAATAAACAAACAAACAAACAAAATCGTACGGCGGATCCAATTTTTATCCAATTCCAGATCTTCGATTTTTTTTAACTCTAGGTTTCAAAAAAAAATTTAAAGTTTGCGTTGGTTTTAGTTTTAGTTTTAAATCATTTGATTTTAGTTTTAGTTTTAAACATTTAGACTTTAGTTTTTTTTTTTTTTTTGCCCGAGTTTAATTGGGGTAGTGTTAAATTAATTTTTTTTTTAGTTTTCTTTTTAACCTTTAGATTTTGTTGAGTTTTTCAAGTCACGTCTAACTTTAGGATTTGATTTTAGTTTTTTACATTTTGAAATTTAACGAAACAGAGAAAAAACAAATTAAATAAATAAATATTTTTTTTTTCTTTTTTTTTCATTTCTTAGAACTTTAGCTTTAGTTTTAAATTTATTCATTTTTAATTTCTAGTTTCATAGCTTTAGATTTTAGTCTTTGAAATTTTCATATTTAGATTTTTTAAAACTTAAAAAAAAATAGAAAATGGCCAAAAAATTCTAAGAAAGTGGTTTTTGGATCTAAAATTTCTCATAGTCAAAAGTGAACTTTAAATTTCTCTTTATCTAGAGCTTGGCTATATATTTCTGAAATTGGAAATATTTAGAATATCATTTTAATTCGGAAATGTTTAACATTTAAATTCGATGGTTCTCTCATGATAATATTTTTGTTTCGAATTTAAATTGGTTCGAAGTATTTTCATGCTTAGCTATGTTTGATGATCGTTAAACTATATAATTGTGGTTTTAAGTTGCTTGAAATTAGTAATTAATTGTTTAAGTCAACTTTGGAAATATTTCTAGTGATGATATATTGCATGTCTTTATCGAACATTGTTAATGCATAATTGTGAGTGTGTTTTATTGAATATCATTGTGGTGGATTGATTTTTCATAGCAGCAGTTGCATATCAATTGCTTGTCTTTAATTTCATAACGAGATATTTTGACTCCACAGGGAACTGGTTTTAAAGCTTCGAATATAATTGGATCTGTAAAATCTCGTTAATCTTAACAAGTACTTGGTCATTTAACTGTGTCTCCTAAATTGGTTGATTTTCGACCAGTTCTACTTCTTCATTTTTCCTTGGGGTCTACCTCCCTTAGCTTGCAAGGAGACAACTTAGATAGAGAGATTGGGGATCAGGGTGACAGCCCCCGATCTGAGCTGTTGTCGCAGTGCCTAGACATTCTATGCATCAACATTTTTTGGCGTCGTTGCGGGGGAACAGTTTATTGGACTTTGGCTTTACGACATTCATCTCTTTCTTTGTCTTTCATCTCAGATATTTGAGTTAGCTTCCTGTCCTAGTGGCGACTCCATTGGCTTCATCTTCCACAGGAATTTGTACTAGAAGACATCCAAGTAGCCTGATTAATCCTACTCCAAATCCTGAAAAGGTTCTCTGAGTCTGATTACACAAGCTCTCTTCTCGTACACTTCTTGTTAATCTCGACCAGGAAGCTCTCTCTGATATCCATTCTCTTTTTTGTGATCCTCTTCAGCCCGATATCATGGATTTATATGCCCCGTGTAATTTTGCTAATATTCAAGGTCATCCCCATTATTTCCCTCAACATGGAATGAATAAGTTACCTTATTTTCAAGGAAATAATACAGTTAGTGTCAAATCTCATTTAAGCGCTTCCACTAGTTGGTGGAATAAATGGGCTAGAAATAATAATTTCGAGGATGTAAAGATGTGTTGTTTTATTCTTACCCTTGAACAGGATGCTATAGATTGGTTTATTGAAAAGCCTGATAATTCATTTGACACTTTTCAATCAATTCTAGCAGCCTTCAAGGATAAGTCTGGTGATAAAAGGGAAGATAGTCATTTGGTGAAAGATATCAGTACCATAAAAAAGAAAGAAAATGAAACGATGGAAGAATTTAACAAGAGATTTAATGGTATTCTTAGACAAATATCTCAAACTCATAAGCCTCCTGATGGATCTCTTCTAAATTTTTACATTGATGCTTTTGATTCTGATACTTCATATGAGTTAAGACGTGCTAAGACTGTTGATTATAAAGCTTGCCAAACTTTAGCTGAAGAACTTGAAAAGGACAAAAGGGCATCGGAAAAATCTGAAATTCTTGGTTTTGATAGGGCTGCGACTAAGTTGAAAGGACCTAAAGGTAAAGAGCCTCTGGAAAATGATGATGACCCTATGAAAAAGTTAATGCAAAAACTTGAAAGCATGGAGCTTAACCAAGCGAAATTAATCTCTGACCATGCTAAGGAAATAAGCACTTTGCAGTCTAGGTTGGTCCAAATGGAAAGGGCTCAAGTGCAAAATTCCCAACCTAGGAATCATAATAATAATAATCGAGGTAATAATACTTGGCAAAAAAAGGGTCATCCTAGTGAGCAGAGACCTCCTAATCCGCTTGAATCTACTAATATGGTTGATGAAGCTCCACCTTATTGTAGAGCTTATGATGCTCTTCATGAGGAGATTACTTGACCCACTGTTAAAAGAATCATGAATAGTGGAATGTTTGGGGCAAGTAATCAGATAAATGTTGTTGGTCAGGAATTCTCTTTGTCTACGGAAGATTGGATGGAAGTTAAGGAAAATAGTCAAGATGTTAGGCCTTTTACATCTTCGCATAGTATCAATAATTTTGATCATGAGAGGGATTTGATGATTAAATTATTTAGTGAAAAGCCTTCTCTTAATCAAATTTTGGAAATCGCTAAGGACAAAGGATTAACTTATCAAAGAAGAGATAAAGAGCAAGGTAATAATCTAACTCCCCCTTGAATTTTTAATCCTAGTCCTGGTTTGAATATTGATTTGGGCGCGTGGTTGAATAATGCTAAGATATTGGTGCCTGTCACTGAGATGTTAAAGGCTAAAGCTTCCCACTCAGAGAGCTAAAGTTTTAGATGTTCTTGGAGTTTCGCATGTTAATGTTGCTCAAGATAAGACTCCTGAAGTTTCTTATCAAGATGCCCCTATATATTTGCAAAAAATGGAGTCGGATAACAAGGAGCATCAAACATTTTTTGTTACTTTGATGGTTAATGGTTATAAATTGAATAATTGTATGCTAGATTCTGGTGCTTCAGCTTGTGTCATGACTAAAAGGGTCATGGAACAGCTTAATTTAAGAGTTTCTAGACCATACTACAACATATGTGCCATGGATTCTAAGAAAAATGAAGTTCATGGGTTAATCAAGGATTTGCAAGTTCATTTATCGGTTTACCCTAACATAATGATTGTTATGGACATAGTCGTAGTTGATGTTCCGGATGCTTGGGGCATGTTGTTATCTAGAAAGTGGGCCTCTGATCTAGGAGGAAGTATTCAGATGAATTGGTCTTATGCTATGATTCCTTCCCCTAGAGGTGAAGGGTTTGTGAAGCTAAATAGAGAGCCTGAAAGAAAATTCCATGTGGAAGATCCTAAAAGACCTCATAATGAAATAATTAAGGAACCACCTGACATGGGGAATTATGCTATTATGTCTAATTTCATAGTTCCTTTAGATGACAAGGTTGATGAGAAGTTTGAGGACCTAAGGGATCAAATTTGGCACATGCATTTTGATGGCGCTGCATCTAGGTATGGTAAGGGTGCTGGAATTGTATTGAAATCTCCCCTTGGTCATATTTTTTAGTTTTCCTATAGACTTGAGTTTGATGCAACCAACAATGTGGTTGAATATGAAGCCTTGTTGTTGGGTTTTGAGTTGGCAAAATCTTTAAGAATTAAGACGCTTAGTATCAAGGGAAATTCTGATTTGGTTATCATGCAAGTTAAGAATAAATTTACATGCAAAAATCAAAGGTTAAGGAATTGTTGAAATGTTGTGTGGGATGTTATGGAACACTTTGATGCCATTAACCTTGAAGCTATCCCACGAGAAAAGAATACCTTGGCGGATGAGCTTGCTATGGCCGCTTCAACTTTACAATTATCTGATGAATTAATTAAGGATAAGATAAAAATGGAAATTCTTTTCAGACCTTCAGTCCCAGATAATTCATAGCATTGGCAAGTTTTTAATGATGAAAAGCAGGTCATTCGTTTTCTTAATAATTTGGATGAGTTTGAAAAATTTCGAATAAGTTCTAGGGAGGATGGATCTGATGATCATGATGATATTATAAATCCTACTCCTGGGAATATTGTTGCTTTAGAGCAGCACTTTGATTGGCATGATGCCACAAAAATGAAAGAGGAAAATAAAATGGATCCTGGTGAATTCATTTAAGTAAATATTGGTGCCTCTGAGGACCCTAAGATTGTCAAAATTGGTAAAGGTACTAATGAAGAAGAAAGGAAAAAGTTGACAAATTTACTTCATGAATATAGGGATGTGTTAGCATTTTGTATGATGAATTAAAAGGATATAGGGAATATGTCATGCAACACATTATCTCTTTGAAAGATGAGAATGTTAAACCTTTTCGTCAAAAGCTTAGGCAAATAAATCTTAAGTTAGCCCCTTTGGTTCAGAAAGAGCTTTCAAAAATGCTTGCAGCTGGAATCATTGCTCAAACTAGACATTCAACATGGTGTTCCAACCTGATGATTATTAGAAAGAAGAATGGTACCATTAGACTCTGTGTCGATTTTAGAAACCTTAATCTAGCATGTAAAAAGGATAATTACCCTTTGCCAACATGGAGACTATGTTGCAAAGAGTAACAGGTTCAGGAATGATGTCATTGCTAGATGGTTTTTCTAGATACAATCAAGTTTGGGTTAAAAAGGAAGATCGTCAGAAAACTACATTCACCACACCATGGGGTACTTTCGAATACAATAGAATGCCTTTTGGGTTGACTAATGCTGGGGCTACTTTTCAAAGGGCTATGGATTATGCTTGTAAAGGTTTAATTGGAAAAATTATTGAAATTTATCAGGATGATCTTACTGTTTTTTCTAAAGATGGTATTAGTCACATAGGTCATCTTAAGCAAGACTTTGATAGGTGTAGAGAATTTGGGATTTCCTTGAATCCAGCTAAGTCTGTTTTTGGAGTAACTAAAGGGAAATTACTTGGTCACATTATCTCCAAAGATGGAATCAAGATTGATCCTAAAGAGTTGAGGCAATCCAAAAGATTCCTCTCCCTCATAATCTTAAATCCCTTCAGTCTTTTCTAGGAAAAACTAATTTTCTTAGAAGATTTATTCCAAATTACGCAGAAATAGCTAAGCCTATTCAAATCTTCTGAAAAAAGATGTAAAATTTTTGTAGAAAGAAGATGGTAAAAAGGCTTTTCAAGGAATTAAGGGTGTCATTGCCAAAGCTCCTGTTTTGGCAAGTCCTGATTATTCTAAGGATTTCATGATTTTCTCTTTCGTCTCTGAAGATACCATTGCTGGTGTCTTGTTACAAAAGAATAAGGAAGGTCACGAACAGCCTATTGCTTTCATGACTAGAGCGCTTCAAAATTCTGAATTGAATAATACTACTATGGAAAAGCAAGCCTATGCCTTGGTTAAGTCTCTTAAGCATTTTAGGACTTATGTGGGTTATTCTAAAATCATTGCTTTCGTCTCGCATCCCGCGATTAAAGATATCTTAACTCAAACTGCTTGCTTAGGGACTCGTGCTAGGTCGGTTACTAAAATTCAAGAGTATGATTTAGAGATTAGGCCCACCAAGTTAGTCAAGGGTCAAGGCTTGGCTGAAATGTTGACCAAAGGTAATGAGAAAGCGCTTGGTTTGATTTGTCTTAATGATGCTTCTTCACCTGAGTTGCAAAGGTTAGGAGAGCATGAATGGTATAAAGACATTATTTATTATTTGTTAAATCTTACATGTCCTAACCATTTAGTTGCTCATAGAAGAAGGGCTCTTAGATTAAAAGCCACTAAGTATTGCCTCATGAAGGATGGCCTTGGATGGAGAAATCCTGAGGGGATAATACTTAAGTGTGTTGATGAGATTGAGTCTAAGAAGTTGATTTCTGAGTTTCATTTAGGATTTTGTGGTGGTCATTATGCTGCTAGAACTACCGCCCACAAAATTCTGAGAGTTGGTTATTATTGGCCTTCGATTTTTTCAAATGTGCATAAATTTGTCAGAAGTTGCCAAACCTGTCAACTATTCACTGGGAAGCAGAAGCTAGTTGCCCTGCCCCTACAACCTGTGGTTGTTGAGGCACCTTTTCAATATTGGGGTCTGGATTTCATCAAGAAATTCCACGAAAATTCTAGCAATGGCTACGACTGGATCTTAACTGCGACTGATTATTTTACAAAATGGGTTGAAGCCATTCCTGCTAAGAATGCCAATGAAAAGGTCATTATGGACTTTATTGAAAATCAAATCATTACTAAATTTGGTGTCCCTGCCAAGATCACTACTGATAATGCCAAGGCCTTTAGTTCTTTTGAATTTTCATATTTTTGTTTTAAGTATGGCATTAAATTATCTCATTCATCTAACTACTATCCTCAGGGTAATGTCTTAGCCGAGTCAAGTAATAAAAATCTTATAACCATTATCAAGAAGATAGTAGGAGATAATAAGCGACCTTGGGATAGCAAAATCAAGTATGCTTTGTGGGCAGATAGAATTACTAAAAAGAAAGCTACTGGTAAAAGTCCTTTTGAATTAGTTTATGGCTTGGATGTAACTTTGCCTGTGCACCTTAAATTACCAGCTTACCAACTCCTCCAACATTTTTCCACTAATAAAGATGTTGTTCAAAATAGAATTGATCAGATTGTGGAGTTGGATGAAACTCGTAGGAAAGCTTTAGATAATATGTGTAAAAATCAATCTAACATTAAAAAAATCTTTGATAAATCATCTCGATCTAGATCTTTGCAAGTTGGAGACAAGGTATTACTTTGGGACCGAAAGAATGAAAAGCCCGGAAAACACAAGAAATTTGACAGGTTGTGGCTGGGACCTTATATTATCAGAGACATTGCTGGACCAAACTCATTCCACTTGAACACGTTGGAAGGCGAACCATTTCAATTACCTGTGAATGGCCAACTGCTCAAGTTGTTCTTCAGAGATGACATCTGATGCCATTGGGCATCCTTTGTATTGTATTTCTAACCTTACTCCTTGTCCTTTCAACATTTCATTTTGTAGTTAGATTAGGTTTACATTTCATGTCAAGTAGAATAATAAATGATAAAAGAGCTTCTATTTTTCATGTGCTTAATGTTATATAATGATATTTGGATGGACGTTACTTATGTAATTTTGTGTGTTGCTTGGATACAGAATTTGCATTCTCACATTCCTTTGGTGAAGCAACGTGTCCCCAAGTAGAGCCAGATGTTGACCACACTTTGTCAACGACCCCATAGCAGTACAACCCCATTTTTTCAAATGGGATTCATCATGTTCGACGTGTTCATGCCTTTCAGATTTCATCATTAGTCAGCAGTTTTATAAACAATGTAAACCCATTCTGCATGTTTATGATGTAAATGATCTAAGTAAGATCATCATGTATGTAACAACCTAGGTAAGCCTAGTATTTTGGTGACGATTTCTATCTTAGGAGGTTTTTTGTCTCACTGATTCGCTTGTGTTTCTCGACACAAGCGATCAGCAGAATTTTCCCCTCCAGCCTCACCCCAAAGCTAAGATGGATTTTGTCATCAAGATGTTAAGTGAGTCCTAGTGTTTTTTATCGAGTCTTTGTAAAAGTAGTTTGGGGATAATCCTAGCTAATTAGCTAGATTATTTTATTACAAGCTGCTTGGCCTACTAGATCATGTTTTGAGTCGCAGAATTGAGTAGCTATTTGAGGGTCTATACAAATGGGTATTCCCCCTTTATGTGTCTAAATGTATTTATCTTATGTAAAGAGAGTTGGAAAAAATAATTAAATCCCCTCTCAGTCAATTAATTAAATTTTCTGGCCAAATTAATTAAAAATCCTAAGGCATAAATTTAATTAATTTTAGGTCCTAGGTGAGTTAAAATTCTTCAAAGACAAAATTCGTGGGTCCTTGAAAAATAAATTTTTAAAGGTCTCAGGCCAAGGGAATATTGAGAATTTCAAGAAATTTTGGAACCTTGGGCCTTGGTGGTTAAGTCAAAGTCAAAATTTTGAGATAATTAACTCAAAAATATTATTTTTGAGTTAATTAAAATGGAATTAAATGATAAATTCGAATTTCCTCAAAATTAGAATTTCGACGGTCCAGATTAAAAGATAATTAAATCTTTTCGACGGTCGAGATTATTTTGACAAGGATCAACTAAACTAGTCGTTGGAGATTTTAACCTATAAATTAGAGGTCTTTGTCAGTGTTTCAATCACCCGATCTTTGAATCATGCACTTGTTCTCGGAAGCTCTTGTAATTTTTTTATGAATAAAGCATAAAGACTTTGGGGTTACAAACTTTGGTGTTCCTTTTCCAGATCTATGTGGTGATATTGTCTCTAAACTCTGCTACTTCTATTGGCATTTGATGGTTGATGGCCTTTATGGATTAATATGCATACAGGTATCTTGTGCAGTTTTCTGGGTTTCTAAAATTGCATTTGATTTAACGGAAATATTAGTTATCTATTTTCTGAAAAGTCTTATGTTTATTTTTTAAATCTCTATCAATCTAAATTTCGGATCTAAGTGTGCAGAGATCATTTTTCAAGATCTGAGCATTTGGGGAAGTCTTCAGTTAGACCAGCCGACTCTCAGATATCAGAAATTCTGAAAAAGCTCATTGTTTCCTAATTCCCAAAGTTATCTTACGAAATTTTGTTGTTGCAGGGTCTACTTGGGCTTGTGCCTATTTTAATTTCTCTTTTTATTTATTCTGCAAAATGGTTTTAAATCTGACTAAGAGGGCCTATGATCTGTAAATTAGCACTGTAAATTTGCAAATATTCTCCAAGGTTTAGGGGTTATTTTCTGCGCATATTTTTGGGTTTGGATTCCTCGTTTTTTTTTGTTTTTGTGCAAGGTTTACAGGGAGATTCCCAAAAAAATTTTAGATCTGAGCCAAATCTAGGCCCTGGAGGGTAAGATCTGGCCTCAGGATCAATTCCACCTACAGATCTGGGCATAGTTTTGCTACAAAGGTGTGAATCTCAAGTGCATCTAAATCAATATTTTGAAAATCTGAGTGATACTGGCAAAATTTTGTTGCTGGCTGAAGAAAATTATTTGAAATTTGTGTGCCTACAAATTTTACCAATTGTCTGCTGCTGCTTCTCTTCATTCCTTTCGCTCCATCCTCCACATACGTTGTCCGTCCTTCACCCTTTGCTACTTTCCATTTTTCACGCTGCCAATTTTCTACTCTTCCATTTCTCTGCGCTGCACATCTTCAGTTCTTCACGTCGTCATTCCGTACGCTGCTCCTCCTTTACGCTATCTCTTTCTGCCATCAGCCCTCATCGATTATCCTCTGCCCGCAACCTTGCTCCCTCCTCACACTGTCGTCCGTACGTTGTCCATACAGCGTATTTGCTCACACCCTCCTTGTCGTTCGTACGTCCCTTACCTGCACATACAAATAAACAAACAAACAAACAAAAATCGTACAGCCGATCCAATTTTTATCCAATTCCAGATTTTCGATTTTTTTTTAACTTTAGGTTTCAGATTCTTTTTTAAGTTTGCGTTAGTTTTATTTTTAGTTTTAAATCATTTCATTTTAGTTTTAGTTTTAAACATTTAGACTTTAGAATTTTTTTTTTTTTTTTTTTTTTTTTAGGGTAGTGTTAAATTAATTTATTTTTTTTAGATTTGAATTTTTTTAGTTTTCTTTTTAACCTTTAGATTTTGTTGAGATTGTTAAGTCACGTCTAACTTTAGGATTTGATTTTAGTTTTTTAGATTTCGAAATTTAACGAATTAAAGAAAAAAAAATCAAATAAATAAATATTTTTTTTTTTTTTACTTTTTATTTCATTTCTTAGAACTTTAGCTTTAGTTTTAGATTTATTCATTTTTAATTTCTAGTTTCATAGTTTTAGATTTTAGTCTTTGAGATTTTCATATTTAGATTTTTTTTAACTTTAAAAAAATTAGAAAATGGTCAAAAAAATTCTAATAAAGTGGTTTTTGGATCTAAAATTTCTCATAGTCAAGAGTGAACTTTAAATTTCTCTTTATCTAGAGTTTGGCTATATATTTCTGAAATTGGAATTATTTAGAATATCATTTTAATTCGAAAATGTCTAACATTTAAATTCGATGGTTCTCTCATGATAATATTTTTGTTTCGAATTTAAATTGGTTCGAAGTATTTTCATGCTTAGCTGTGTTTGATGATCGCTAAACTATCTAATTGTGGTTTTAAGTTACTTGAAATTGGTAATTATTGTTCAAGTCAACTTTGGAAATATTTCAAGTGATGATAAATTGCATGTCTTTATCGAACATTGTTAATGCATAATTGTGAGGGTGTTTTATTAAATATCATTGTGGTGGATTGATTTTTCATAGCAGCAGTTACATATCAATTACTTGACTCCACAAGGCACTGGTTTTAGAGTTTCGAATATAATTGGATCTGTAAAATCTCATTAATCTTGACAAGTACTAGGTCATTTAACTGTGTCTCCTGAATTGGTTGATTTTCGACCAGTTCTACTTCTTCATTTTTCCTTGGGGTCTACCTCCCTTAGCTTGCAAGGAGACAGCTTAGATAGAGAGATTGGAGATCAGGGTGACAGCCCCCAATCTGAGCCGTTGTCGCGGTGCCTAGACAATCTGTGCGACAACAAAGACTCAACCCACTGAATTTGATCATGATGAGAAGTTTCAAGTGATAATGTTAATCACTATCACATATGTAGACTTGTAGTAGGCCAGTGGCCCCATAGTTTGTATGTAAATTTATGCAGATGTTCTATTATGCTTGATGCAACTTTACGTTCTCTTCAATTTTAGACAGCAATCACATAAGCAATAAAGTAAAATGTTGATAGAACATACCAGTAGATCAACAGAAGACAAGCCAGAAATATATATATGTGTGTGTGCGTGTGTGTTGGTGCGTTACGGCGATCAGGAGGATAGAGAGTACGACAACCTCTGATGCATCAAGTGGTTGGATCGTGCCATCCTAGATAGAGAGTACGGCAACCTCTGATGCATCCATCAGTCTTTGCTACTAGTCTCTAGATTTTCCCACTGCATTGGCCAAATGAGAGGTACTTCCCACGAGTTTGGAACTCAAATGGGTAGGATGCATACGAGGCACAGATAATGAAAGTTGAACCAACTCAATCATCAAAACGGTGGGGCAGAAGCACACCAACAAGGTTCGGCAAGCCTAGCCCTGTGGTTGCTTATAGCTCTGAGAAGCTATCCCCAAAGCCCCCAGAGCTCCAAGAGCTCATCGTCCAACAAGACCCTCAGAATAGGGTCGTTCCACGATTCCAAGATTCTCACGAAAGGTTAGGAACATGACCTTCCCCAAGGGCATTGTGAGAATATCCGCGACCTGCCCATCAGTTCCTATATGATCGAGCCTTTCGGCGCCTCACTGTACCATATCCCGGATAAAGTGGTACCAGCCATCAACATGCTTGGATCAATTGTGAAACCCAGGATTCTATGACAAAGGAATCCCCCTCTGGTTATCAAAAAGGACAATGGTGGCATCTAACACATGCACGAACAGCTCACTGAAGAGCTTTCGCAACCAAGTGACTTCACAACAGGCAATACATGCTGCAATGTATTCAGCCTCAGCGACGCTCAAGGCTACCGACTTCAATTTCCTACCCGAAGCAGGTCTACGTATGAAGCAGCATCTAGATGTGCTCTTGCGATCCACCACAATGCCAGCCCAATCGGCATCAGCATATCCAAGGAGTGTCATGCTCCCGGTAGTGTATCTCAGCCCATGGTCTATCGTGCCACAGAGATATCTCAAGAGTTTCTTGGCACCACCCCAGTGAATGTTATGATCAACCATGTGTTGACTCAAAGTGTTCACTGCACAACATACGTCCGGACAGGTGTTAACTAAGAACATCAGGCCCCCTACAAGTTGACAATACTCAGTAGGATTTGCTAGCACGGGCCCAACAGTGCTGCCACTCAACCTTTTAAAGTTGAGCTCCATCGGTGTCGACACGGACTTACAGTCCACCATACCAAATCTTTCCAGAAGCTTCACAATGTATTTTCCTTGAGAAAGGAAAATCTCGCTAGGTCTCTGCCAGACCTCCAGGCCTAGGAAGTAGTGCATCAGTCCTAGGTCCTTCATCTCGAACACAACAACGAGCTCCCTCTTGCACTGATGAATGAGAGGGACAACACCTGCCAGGAAGAGGTCGTCCACATACAGCACCAGAATGAGAGGCTTCTCTCTATCAACCTTGAAGTAAAGGTTCGACTTAGCATTACTACGAGTGAAGCCTGGCTTCATCAGATAGCTATTATCACCTCCTCGTACCAAGCTGCGGGTGCTTGCTTCAGCCCTTAGAGGGCTTTCTTCAACCTGAGACATGGGTGTCCCGATCCTGAACTTCGAACCCCAGAGGTTGCTCCACATACACCTCTTCCTTTATCGCACCATGCAGAAATGCGGTCTTCACATCCATCTGATGAAGACTTCGTCCTTGCGTAGCAGCAAGGGCTATGATAGATCGAATGGTGGTATATCGGGCCACAGGTGCAAATATGTCATCATAGTCTATGCCTTCCTTTTGAGAGAAGCCACAGCCAACGAATCTTGCCTTGAAATTTTCAGCACTTCCATCAGATCCATGCTTGATCTTATAGAGCCATTTCGAGGTGACAACTGCTTTGTCCTCCGGTCTTGGAACCACATCCCAAACATCATTCTTCATTATGGACTCATACTCTTCATGCATAGCATCCTTCCATACTTGATGCTTTACGGCTTCCTCAAAAGATCCAGGCTCAGATTGTATAATAGTACTCATGGCTGCTAGATACCCTTGGTATCTACTCGGCTTCTTGCCTTAACGGAATGTTCCCCTTGGGGCCATATGTCCCTCGGCATCCTCGAGAGTGTCCCTGAGCCATGATGGTCTCTTCCCCAGTGAAGGAGATGGATCAATCGGGCCCATCGATCCTTCAACATCGGGCATCGTCTCATCCTTCGGTCCTTCTTGATTTCCAAGCCTTGCTTCATGGTCTTCCTCATATCTCAGAAGATTGACTACCTTCCTCAGGAAGTATCTTCGTCAAAGGTGACATCGTGGCATATATCCACTTTCCTTTGACCAGGCTCAAACTCTATAGGCATTCAAAGTTTCACTGTAGCCCACAAACATTCCCTTCTTCCCAGAAGCATCCAGCTTGCTCCTCTTCTCTTTCGACACATGAAAATAAACAGGACATCCAAAAACTCTAAAATGTGCGTCGGGTTTCTTACTAGAGAAAACCTCTTCAGGGGTTTTGGAGTCCAGTGCGGAATGTCGACATCGATTTTGTATGTACATAGCAGTGTTTGCAGCTTCTCCTAATAGAAACTTCGGTAGACCCTGGTCACATGGCACGGGCAACTTCCACAATGGTCCTGTTATTTCGTTCAGCAGCACCATTCTGCTCAGGAGTATAGAGAGTTGTGGTCTCCCTCTCGATGCCAGCGTCTCTGCAAAAGTTCTTGAACTCTTTGTCTCATATTCAGTGCCATTATCGGTCTGTCGAATAGCATCACATGTCATTGCTCCCAGTGGACTTCCTTCAACCTGGTATAGTGTATCAACTCTAGACCCAATCATGATAGTTTCCTTGAAGCTCTTCTTCCAGATGCGCACCTTCCCATCAATGAATGCCACATTGAAACCTTTGTCTTCCATGACCGATATAGACACAAGGTTCTTCTTCAAATTAGCTACACATAGTACATCCTGCAAGCGAAGGACTTGACCTTGAGACAAGTGGAGGGTCACAGTCCCTGTCCCTTTCACGGGATATGAGGCCTCCAAGGATAATTTCCAGATTAGTATCCTTCTCAACCATATCAAAAAGTGCTTCCTTGAACCCAGTGATGTGCCTTGAGGCACCACTATCTATCATCCAAACATCCATAGTGTCGGGTGGAGATGCAGTAGAGAGGGCAAATACAAGAATGAATTCATTTCTTTTATCAACAACATTTGATTCCTCATACCTGGAGTTTCTCGACCTTTTGAAAGGTTGCTCATTTCCGCCGGAGGGAGCCTTCATCTTTTCCTTGAACCTGTTGTTCCTTTGATTGCCATTCCTCCGCTTGTTGTTGTTGTCCTCATTATCGGGAGAATCCTTCTTAAAAGGGCATTCTCTAGCATAGTGCCTGGCTTGTGACAAGTGTAACACTTGCCCTTCTTTCCTTGGGGCCCTGCTCTTCCTTTGTTCTTCTTTCTAGAATGAGCAGCGTAGGCAGCATTTCCTTCATTTTCATATTCCTTCATTCTTATCTCTTCTTGAACGCATCTCGATAGTACTTCGTCAAAGTCAGGTATCACATTATTATTTAGAATGGTAATGTTGAACACATGCCATTTGGATGAGAACCCTCCAAGTGCGGTGAGTACCATCTCTCGATCAGCGATTGTCTCTCGAATAGCCAGCAAATTGTTCCTGATCTCGATCAGCTTCAGAAAATATGATTGAATAGACTCATCCCTGCCTTTCTTCAGATTCTTCAATTGATTCTTGAAGAATCGTACTTGATTCGCATTGTTGACCTTGAACATGTGGACCAACTTATCATACATCTCTTTGGATGTGCCCAGCTCAGAGATGTAGGCAACCAGACTCTTGTGAATTAAGTCCCTGATCATCAGCTTTGCTTTGATCTCCCCCTTCTTACACTGTGTTTTGGCGGCAGCAGTTGCAGTGGATGGGGGCTCTTGGATTTTACTATGCACATAGTCCATGACATCTTAGTCTTCCAACATAAGATCCAATGTCATCGTCCAAGCAGGGAAGTCATCTTTCCAAGTCAATTTATCATCAACCTTGAAGCAATTATAGTTTGAGGAACACATCCTCTTCTTCGGTGATTGCTACAAATTAGGGCTTTGTCTTCACCTCAGCTCTGATACCATGTAAATTTATGCAGATGTTCTATGATTGATGCAACTTTACTTTCTCTTCAATTTTGGACAGCAATCACATAAGCAATAAAGTAAAATGTTGATAGAACATACCAGTAGATCAACAGAAGACAAGCCAAAAATATATATATGTGTGTGTGTGTGTGTTGGTGCGTTACGGCGATCAGGAGGATGCTTCAACCAGCAAAGTCTTATCAATCAGCTAGCACAGTATATGTGTCACATCACCCTCATCATACAATCCAAGTCAACCAAAGTCAACGCAGCCCAAAAGTCAACAATGTCCAAAAAGTCAATGCATAACAACAGCAAGTCAAATTCAATGCAGCATGGTCAACAGTCAACCTTTTGACCTCGATTCTTGTGCCAAATAGTACGAACTGCATAAATCAAAGTTTGTGCCAAGATTCAGCTCCTTTTGACCATGTGTTGACCAAAGTCAACGCTAGTCAAACCTGCGATGGATGCCCTAGCTGTAGCAGAAAAGTCAACGTCCTTCTTCCCACGTGTGAACAGAAGATTGCCCCCAAGTAGCTCGAACCAATCAAAAGAGGAGAGAGAATGTGAGATGATGAGACGAGTGAAATGTCCTCGAATGTTGACCTTATTTATATCCATCAGTGAAGGTCTGTGACACATTTGTTGGGGGTGTAAAACCTTAAGGCCAACCTGAACATATTTTGAATAGATTAAAAATAAATTCAAAATAAATATTATGCTCATCAGATCAAGATGATCTTTAGATCGATCTTGCACCTCTCCGAAAGAGGAACCCAATAAAAATATTGGTATCTTCATCTGAGCATCACAACATGGAGTTTGGACCTAGTTGTCCAAATTTAACATTGTAGGCTTTGTTAAATTTAGAGCCTCATTGATTATATATTTTGTTGTTGATATGTATCGCACTTGGTGCCATTTTGATATATTCACATTTACATGGTATATATATGAGCAAACTTTGCATATTTTGTGTCTATTGGTTTGGAATCATGGTTTTAAATCTTAAAAATAGTTTTTTTCATTAAAAAATAATTATTTCATGTGTTTCTTAAAATCGGTTCATTGAGATCTAACCAGTCCCTGTTTGACCGGTTCCAGTTTCAAACCCGATTTATTAGGTGGACCGGTCTGGTCACCAGTTCCGGTTTTTAAAACTATGGTTGGACACAACTTCCCACAAGTCTTGCTCCTTCAAGATCACTAAGATTATTGTCTTCTATGGCAAGAAATTCAAAACCCCGTCAAGTCGACCTCAACTTTCACACTGGTTACTGACATGGTTGTCTTGAACTTTATCCCTCAAGCTCGTTGAAGTAACTTGAAAATTATAGACCTGTTTTTCTCTCAGAGTAGGAGCTCTCATACCATGTTACAATATCCTAAAACCAACTATCTAAGAAAACAAATCAGATCTAGTTACTTGTTGGTAATATTAACTTTTGCATGCAGCGGAAAATGAGAAAAAACAATCAAACACAGTACACGAGTATTTATGCCCTTCTAGATCAGTTCATCATTCAAAATTATCTTCAAAACTTACAAGAGCTCCCTTACAGGGAAAATTGGCTCTGAGAATTAATCACACGAACAACAAACCTAAAAATTACAGTTTACACAAAAATCTAGCCTATCTGCCGTCAAATCCGT
The DNA here is from genome assembly GCA_034641835.2 of Pinus albicaulis. Classification (NCBI taxonomy): domain Eukaryota; kingdom Viridiplantae; phylum Streptophyta; class Pinopsida; order Pinales; family Pinaceae; genus Pinus; species Pinus albicaulis. The sequence goes on along the minus strand of CM076584.1, from coordinate 611,883,769 downwards.
ATGGTGTTACGGAATCCATACAAACAACAATATAGCCTACCCTGCTGGGTTGTAAGGCTGCTCTTTTCCTTACTGCTAACTGGCTGCATTCTCCTTGCTGAAATCCTTGCCAATAGCTAAAAATCAGATCTCTGATTTTCTCCTTCACTCACGTGACTTGTGAAATGAATGTTTGTGTGTCTCTGTCCTTTGCCCTCTCTTTCTTTTATAACTTTAACATGAGCCAAAAACCTAATCTTCAACAGTTGAGATCTAACCGTGAGATCAATGGCTCTGTTTTAAGTTTTAACTGAATTATTAGGTGAGCCACTTTAGTCACTATACTAATTTAAAAATCACTTTAATCAAAGAATGTTCACTTTATTAATTAATTAATAAAGTGAACTTCTGAAAAAGCATAGGATACTTTTAATGATGATTTCCATAAGTAGACACCCTCATGGAATTACCTTTCTGAACTACAAACATTACCAAATTCATTTTAGTTTCACGACTTGTTCAAATCCACATGAAATTTGCTAATTTTGATTGGGTTTTGTAAAAACATTTACTTTCTTCAATAGCCACATCCACCCTTAGTCCATTCTACTGCTACAAGTCTTGCTACACACATGATTTACACAGCACAACGGAAAAGACTAGAATTTGTTTCCCGACAATAATAGATTTCCATCACAATTTGGTTCTACTATGACAAAGCTCAGTACATTCCACAATTACCAATGCATCTACCCTATAACTATGGATAGTAGAGTTTTCTTAGTGTTCATGATGACAAACTCAAGTCACAAAAGTCTGATCTAGGGTTGAACAATGAAAACTAAGTTGAATTAAATAATAGTTTATAAGCATAGGTTAAAGTAATTTATAATATACTTTCTTTGTTTCATTTTATTTTTGTGCTTTATTAAAATTGTTTAGAATTATATATTTAAATTTTATTTATTAGTTAATTAATAAGTTAGATAATGTAATAATAGGTTTTTAATTTCTAATTGTACAAGTTCAATTAGTATATGTAGGATATATATCTAGCCTTGAAGGTTAGCTCAATTGGTCAAGTTCTCATTGCTAAAGCACCTCACTATTGGGAGGTCACAAGGTCAACTCTCATCGACGCTCTCGGGGTTAGGCTCTGCTAATAAGCCAGCAAGATGTGATCCCTTCAGGTGGATCTGCCTAGAGATTTCCTCAAAATATATGTGTGTGTGTGTGTGTGTGTGTGTGTGTAGAATATATATCTAGAAATGTCCTAGAAATATCTCAAACATAATGGCAAATTTTATCAAATCTTTTGCATTGGGGAATGTCATTTGAATTCTGTTGTCACTGAATTCAAATACGAACATGACTCAGGTGACTTGGCTTGGTCTCATCTATCCGAATGGTAATTAGTTTGTTATTCTTCAACTTACTAACAAATCTAGAGCATTTGCTGTAGAATATATATCTAGAAATGTCTCAAACATAATGGCAAATTTTATCAAATCTTTTGCATTGGGGAATGTCATTTGAATTCTGTTGTCACTGAATTCAAATACGAACATGACCCAGGTGACTTGGCTTGGTCTCATCTAGCAAGCTACAAGGTTACCTTGAAGCCAACATCGAATGGTCGTCAGTTTGTTATTCTTCAACTTACTAACAAATCTAGAGCATTTGCTAATCTTTGACAATTTTTTGTTATAGTTCTTTTATACTTTTTGTACTTTGTTTTTCCTTTTTGGCTGGAGGGGGGCACTTTGGCCGTAGAGAATAAGGTGCATCCTTGCTCTACATAGGATATATCATCCCACACCCAAGACTAGGATAGGTGTCACATTATCCACCATGTGGAAGAAACGTGAACCTAAGACTCTATCAACAAAATATTCTGATTACATGATTTTTTTCCTTATTTCTAAAAATTATAGCCAAATAATCAAAAATCGATATACTAGTCATCCACACCAGTGTTGCAGAAATTTTTTATTTTCTGATTTTTTCGTTTTTTAAGGGTGTGAAGTGTCCGAGTTTTTTCATGTTTTCAAGTCCATAATTATGCTGCCATGTTTAGCCCAATTTTTTCTCAATTTTTTCACTACTTTAAAGTTTCCCAAGATTATGCCCCCCTGTCAATTTTTGGCCTATTCCAAGTTCTGCAACACCACCTAGAACCCCAACTTGTTATTTATTATTGTTGATTTTGCTGCAATCAAATCCTAATTGCTAATATTTCATTGGACATGATCAAGTCATTGTACATTCTTGTTTTATCCCAAGCAATTTGGTAACTATCTTATTGACTATATAGTCGTGTTCATGGTTAGTTTCAGTTTGTATAGAAAAACATGAGCGACAAGGAGGGTGCATTTACTTTGAATAGGTACTGCAACATTATGAATGAAATGTTTCATTTACATCTCACAGATAATAATTCACTGATGACCTTGTCTATTGTGATAAAGCTTCTTCATTGCAGAAGCAGATTGAGAATAGCTTACCATTACAGGGCGAGTACTCTCCGTAGGCTTCCCTCGTTTTTTTGAAATGGAAATCTTTCTCTGCTTTATTTCATTATCTGTTCCTCCAAGCCTGGAAAGATACAAAATTAATTTAAGACATACTAAGAAGATGTCAGAAAGTTGCACAAAAGGCTAACTCGTCAAAACTTACATGGTGGAAATGCCTGCGACATCACGAAAAATAGTAGATGCTTCAAGTCCCAAAGTTCCCCAAGAGATCTGGGTCTGATTATCATCTCTCTCCAAGGATATATTTCGATGTGACTCGTCATTGTATTTTCTCAGTAGAGCATTTACAAAATCTAATGGAGATACACCATCACTGCTCTGGGTGCTCTTAATAGATGCAAGAAATGCACTTGTGATGTCAAAAAGAGCCTCAGCATCTGCTACTTGCTCACGAGGTTTCTGCACTGAAAACTAAAAGCTTTATTTTATACTTCCAATAAAACGCAATAAAAGAAAGAGAAAACTAAAAACATGGCTCTAGCTTGAGCAGATGACCAAAAAGGTGGAAAATGAAACTAAAATCTGAGAACAAAATAATTTCTCAAGAGAAAAAGAAGAGAGAACAAAATAATTGGCAGAGGGAGCAGAAGGGATAGGAACTGACAATTTACCTAAATTATGTAAGTGTTGAACCTTATGGATAAGAGACTCAAATTTGTCTGTGTCTGCCTTTAATATTTCTTCCCTTTCCTCTGCATCACATTAAAGTATATTGATGACCTTGTCACAAGCATTTAAATGGCTTTACCATACTTTAACATTGAAAGAAAGAATAGAGAATTTTTTGTAACTTTACCAGCAATTGAGCTCTTGAGGTTACGGTATTGAAATCTCAGATGACGCCGTTGGGCCATACTCTGATTCTCATCTTCTTGTTCTTTTCTATCAAGCCCATTGTTATTTTGTTCTGAACCTTCTCCCCCCCGAGAAGAATGTTGCAATCTCTGAATGCACCCTCCTCCATTCATCTTCCCTGATTTTCAAATAAAAACAACCATCAAACAGATCACATAAGTATTAAAATTGACTCGAACACTTTCAGCAGAATGCTGGATGCTCAATAGTTACATTTAAAGCAAAATAGTCAAAAAATAAATTGGCAACCACAAGGGACATCCATTTTAATCCCTCTGTGCATAATTTCCTTTGAAGCAAAATTCTCTCCACAGCAAAATACTCATTAATTATGCAAAAACTTTCAATCTCACAATGTCATGTTTTATGTTATAATTGCTACAAGTTAGAATACCGATGGGTTTCCTTGAAAGACATTGGCTAACATGTTATGAGAAAGGAAGCAAATCTGTTCAGCATTAAAAACCGCAGAAGCTACAATCTTAAAACAATAAGCAAGAGTGAATGTCTTAAAAAATTACATCAATACTAATATTAAAAAGTTTGTTCATGACATGATAAGCAAGCAAGATGAGAACATTCAAAAAAAAGACACATTAATCAGGCGGTTACAGAAAAACATGGCCAAATTTTGAAGCATATCACAAAACAAAATTGGTTGTGCATTTTGTCAGTAGGAAGAAAACTCACCAATGATTTAATCTAAGTCAATTTTAATGGGCAAGACTCCAAGAGAGCAAATGAACCAACCCTTCAAGGCGGTTACAGAAAAACATGGCCAAATTTTGAAGCATATCACAAAACAAAATTGGTTGTACATTTTGTCAGTAGGAAGAAAACTCACCAATGATTTAATTGCAATCTAAGTCAATTTTAATGGGCAAGACTCCAAGAGAGCAACTGAACCAACCCTTCAAGTTAAGGGGCCATTAAGAACTGCAAAAGCCAGATTCTTAAAATAATAAGCACGCATAAATGTCTTATAAAAATACATCAGTACTAATATTAAAAATCTTATTCATGAATATGAAAAGCATGCAAGATGAAAACATTCCCAACCAAGATACATTAATCAGAAGGTTAGAGAAAAACAAGGCCAAATTTTGAAGCATATCATAAGAATTAAATTATTGGTACATTTTTGTCAACATGGAGAAAACCTGTGTTGATTGAGTCCCTTGGGGGCAGCACAATTGGCAAGCACTGCAAAAATGAAGTGTTATGTACCAAGAGATTCGAGGTTCAAACCCCCCAACTTACCCATGTCTGCGGAAGGGGCATATGTAGGCACCTGGGGGTTATATTGGTAGCGGGTCAGAATTGGCCCCATGTCACGCAAGTACGAAACTGGCCTAGTTGCAGATTCCTCTAGTCACAAAAAAAGGTGAAGAAAACCCACAAATGATTTAATTGAAATAAAAAGACAGTTTCATTGGTAACACTCAAAGATAGAAAATGATCTAACCCATCACATCAGAGGCCCTCCCAAAGCCCCAATATATTCCAAGGCAGCTATCCAATTTGTCCAAGATATGACAAGACACATTTTAACACATAAATGATCGGAACACCTCACATGCTGCCCTCAACTAACTTTCATTCCATCTTTCGCATTTAGAGAGGTGAAACAGGTAAGAGTTTCAGAAATATTACAGGTTACGAAACCAGCACTTTCAAAATTCCACAAAATAGGGGGAAATAGCATATTTATATACAGATTCATAGGTATGACAGAAACATTTTGTAAACAATGTACACATAGATGCATGGGAAGCAACTATCAAATTTTCATTTTTTAAGTGCTACTTTTACTTTTTTAGTGTCTTATTAATTTTTCAAGTGTTGAGTCCTAGAGACAATCCCTTAAAATAGGAATAAGAAACTATTTTTACAGTACAACTTAAATTTCTGTGCCAGGATCATCTGGGAAACTTTTCCACATAGCCATTTTTATTTTTGGACAGCATCATTTCAAGCCCATATAAGGCAAAACCTTCAATGCATCACACATCCCAACTCAAAGCAGTTCAATGCCAGATATAAATAGGAGGAGATAATTCCTTGACAAAATTTACCTTGATGAGAGCCACAACCAACTTCAAATTATGGAACTAGAGAAAAATGGAAATATGGAAAATTAAGTGTGATTTATTGCAATGACAGAATGGGATTATAAGACAACCAGAGAAAATATTATTATTGTGAGCTGCAATAATAATGGCATGGCACTAACAATACATGGCACAATCAAGGTTTTGCTTGAAGCCTGAAGAACATCACCTATAAAGATCCACAAAATTTCTAAGTAATATAAAGATCCTCCCCAAATGACATCCCCATGGTCATAAATAACTCCAAACATAGTATCCTCAGACAACTCTTCAAGGAACCTTCTCAAAGTGGACAAGAGAACAAGACTCTACTAGCACTAGCCTAGATCCATCTTAACATTGATATATTAAGCATTAAGATGTATCAAAGAAACACAAGTGTAAACCTCTCACTGCTTACACTTGCAATTAAGATGGACATATGCTTTTTTGCATGATCGGAATTAACAAATGGTCAACTCTTTCTTTGCTCTTTTACATTAAATATCATCCCTCGACATCTTCCACTTTAGTTTATTAGTGTTACTAACATACATGACACATCTTTTCCACCCAAGGTTATAGTGTGGCTCACTTCTCTTAGTGTTGTTGAGATCGTTACTCTTCACCTGAAGCCATGTGTGAATCAAATTTATTAACTACAGCTCCATGGAGCTTACATATGGGTACCTAACCAACCATTTATTGTACTTTCTATATTTTTCACTGGGTTAGTCTAGTCACCCTCTATGGGCTAGAGACGTAACCCTAAAAGAATATGTGTATAAATACAAAAATAAACTCCTCACTTATATTATCTTATTCATGTGAACGTAGTCATTGTCTGCCTAAGGCCACCTCTAAACAATTGGTTCTACTTAGGATATTTCACTCTATTTGAATGGTTGATTGTTCTTGGACAGAGATATGATATATGAACATCTTTCTCTTTTATCCATGAGAAATATCTTTATATTCCATATGACGAATATACATGTTTTGGTCCTTGAGGAACTGCTCAGAAAACAAGGCTCAAAGCCATTACAAGAAATACACATTATGAGCTCAACATGTCACAGGTGACCACTGAACCCAAGTGGGGAGGATAACAATATTTCTCCCAACCACCCAAGCTAAACACAACTGACGATATGACCATCTTTCTTGATCATTCTTGGATGAAGATGTGGCATGTGAACATCTTTCTTGTGATCTATAAGGGGCTGTTATAAATCTACTGGTTTGATGATTGGATGAGGATCTGTTGAAAAGATCACTGTAGATCCTACTATCTTCTAATGATTTCAACATGGTAACAAAGCTATTGTTGACTCTTCTTTCTCTATCCAGCATTTTTCAGGTCTGATAAAGGGATTCCAGTGCAGATTTAATGGGGGTTTCGCTCTGAAAGTAGGGTTTTCGCACTCCTTTTTCAAACAGCAAGCAGGGTTTTAGGATATTTACACTTACTCTCACCAGCACCCACCTTTCTTTGGATGTTTCTGGTCTTTTCAGTATTTTAACAGCTTTTTGCATATTTGTGCCTTGTTCTTAGGGCAACACAATCTCTTTTACCCTCTTTTCAGACAAAAAATACTGCCTTTACAGGGCTGCACTGATATCATGGTTTTTTTTATCTCGGTCCGTAACAGCAGTAGAGCCATTCACAAAACACCAATAATTACTCTCCACTTATCAACAAAAATAAAATCAAGAGAAGTTGTTATTGGAATTAATCACCTCTTATGGTTTGTGGATATGGTGATGTCCTTATTGGCAACACCAAGATTGTATAAGTTCTTCATATTCCAAGAATGGGAACAAATCTTCTTTCTACATACTATATAACTCCCACCAACAAAATGTTGTAACTTTGGCCAGATCGATGAGCTATCAAGGACATGAATGATGGCCTTAAAATCATTGCTTTTAGCTATTCCGATTAATCCAACCAAATGTGTAAGTTGGGGAAATCTCCATAGCCTTTGAAACAAAGTAGATTTATAGCAGTAGTTTCTAATGCCGACAACAACAGCAAACTGCGGTACACTTGGGTCTTACCAACTTTGGGAACTTGCATCATATGAGCCAACTAAGTATATGGCCTTCAGATAGAACCACCAAGTAGTGTCTATGAATGATATATGCTGGGAGAACACCATCATGAGTACACTCACAAGGATTTAGCAGGGCAAGCCTCTCACCCTCTTAAGCAAGTTCATACTACATAGCAATTATTTGTGGACTTACAAGAGCCCTTCTCTTGGTGTGGCTAAATATCTCCTCCCCTTCATGGATAATTCCACCCACTTTCTTTGAATATATACTAGCCAACTACCCAATCCAAAGGTAAAGTGTTTGAGACATTTATGGAATTAAATCCCTAATGGAAAATCACAGCAATCACAACATCAAATATATCAAGAGTCATCATGGAGATGAACATTTCAGGGCTAGAGTTCATCCATTTCTCATATTTCAGGGCATGTTTGGCAATAGCCAATCCCTCAGCAAGTTGAAGCAGCACGTTGGAGGGGTAGAGCTATTGTGGAAATGGCTTGTTTAGTGTTCCATTCTCAATAGATGGAGCTTAAATGCTAGTGGAAAGCAAATCCCTGAACAAGTCGAAGCAGCATGTTATGCGATCAGAGCTATTGTGGATGGCTTGTTGAGTGTTCCATTCTCAATAGATGGAGCTTAAATGCTCGGGGAAAGCAATGTTTTGTCCAGCTTATATCCTTAATTGAATGCCTACTTCAATATGTTCATTATATGACTCCTTTTGAGAAATGATGCCTTCAGTTTTTAATTACAAAATATTTGAATCACATGCATGGGCCCATTTTCCCAGAGAAAAGCCAAAAAAACTGCAACCTAGAAGTCAGTACTACACCAACCTAGAAGTCAATACCACACTATGGTGGGATACAGTGAACTGTGAAACATCCAAAGCATATCACCTATATGATCATTCTACCAACAAGGCAAGTGAATGGAGGGATGTTGTCTTTGAGGTTGTTTCCCATGGTCTACTGGGGCCCCATCCTACACTAATTGCAAAAGATTAATCTCTAGCTGTCCTAGCGGATCTCTCATTTTACAACAATGGTGACTTCTTCTCTTGATTGCTTCTTCCAGCACCACTTCCAACAACTCAGTGAAATACCCAAGATGAGGCCCATGTTGATGACTTGCTTGGTCGTAGTTGCACTAAAGTCTCCTTTTACTCATATTGCTCCATGCTATCTCCTACCAATTGAGCAACCCCATAACAATGTTACACCAAATCCCTCCACTTCCGACCTTCCTCTATCTAGGTCATGTTTAATGCTTAATCGGGCTATATCTAATCGGGATGCTATTCCTACCTCCTTAAGGAGAATTGGTACAATAATGAAAGACCCTTATATGATGCCTTGATGAAAATTTAAATAAACAATAATAATAAATAAAGTGATTCATCCTAACTAAGTGGTACAACCTAACCCAAGGTCATGACCCTTGAGTGGTACGACCTAACCCAAGGTCATGATCCTTGGTATTCTATCACAACATCAATCATCTGTCATATTTATTATCCAATTATTAAATATTTGCACTATATGGATTTAACCTATTATCCTTTTAACATTGGATATTTCCATAAATGAACTTTATTCATTTCATCTGCTATCAGAGCTACATTCTAATTTAGCCTTTGGCCACTCTTTCCCAAACATTGTCTGACCCAACTTTTGGCCACAGTTATTTCTTTTAGCGTTTCTTTGATCTCTAAGTCATTGACCATAATCAAGCTTTTGCCTATTTAAAATACAGAATCTCTTTTGAAGATAAAATTATTGTGCTACGAACAAGAGCTAAAGAAAGATAGAATCAAAAATCAAGAAAAAAATTTGAGAAACCTAAATAGCTACATTAAGTCTCACAATTATGATGAAAAATCCAAGGAATTCTACATCATTCCCATTAAACCATCAACGAAAAATATCATAAGGACACCAATGCAGCCATTTTTCTTGTCGTAAAAGATGTGGAGTATTTTTTTGATTGGAACATATCCTTTGAGGCACCGAAACAACCACGAAATAAAAGTTGCAAAGATAGACAAGTAGAGGGTTTATAAAAATAATCCCTAAGTTTCAATCAAAATAAAAGCAAGGAACACAAGGAAAATACGAAGTGAAACTGAATAGAATTGTTATTTTTGTGGATCCTTGCAAATTGTGTGTCTATTTACTATCGAAATTTATTTTAAGTAAACCATGAACTATGGTTCCACATATAACTCAACATTTTGGACTAAATGCTCTAACTATACCTTCATTATAAAGCCTTACCTGATCCAAGAAAGATGGTCGTAGGTATGCCCAAAATCAAGGTAGATCATGAAGGTGTTTGTCAAGGTTGTGCAGCTGGAAAACATACAAGGGGACCATTCCCCTCAAGTGAAAGTAAAACTACCAACATTCTTCAATTGATCCATTCTGATTAATTTGGTATGTTGCCTATAACATCTTTGGGAGGATATTTGTACTCTGTTATTTTTGTGGATGACTTCTCTCGCAAAACATGGATCTATTTCTTCAAGAAGAAGGACGAAGTGTTCAAATGGTTCTGCTCTTTCAAAGCCTTGGTTGAAAATCAAACAGGGAAGAAGATCAAAATATTGAGGACCGATAATGGAACTAAATATGAGTCAAATGAATTCAATGACTATTGTAGAGAAGTTGGCACTAAGAGAGAGACCACTATTGCATATACTCCTAAGCAAAATGGAGTTGCCGAAAGGAAGATTTGAACCATCATAGAAGCTATTCGTGCCATGCTTCATGACCAAAGGCTACCGAAATTCTTATGGAGAGAAGTTGCCAACACTGTCGTGTACGTTTAAAATAGATGCCCACATCAAGCATTGGACTTCAAGACACCCGAAGAAGTTTTCAAACCTGATTGTTTATCATTTTAGAATTTTTGGTTGTCCCGTATATTTTCATGTGCCGAAAGAGAAAAGAAACAAACTTGATGCATCTGGGAAGAAAGGAACATTTGTGGGCTAAAGTGAAATTTCAAAGACATATAGGATCTATGCGCCTGGTCAAAGGGAAGTGGAAATAAGTCATGATGTCACCTTCGATGAAGATACTACCCATGGGAAGGTTAGAGATCTTTCTATCCCAAGGAAGGACAATGATGATGATGCAAGAAAGCAGGATGAACCTCCAAAGGATGAACCGATGCCCGATATTGAAGGCCCGATGGATCCCATTGATCCACCTCTTAGTGAGCCCTCTACCTCAAGGAAAAGACCTTCGTGGCTCAAAGACATTGTCGAAGATGTTGAAAGACATATTACTCCAAGAGGGACATTTCGTGAAAGTAAGAAGCCGAACAGGTACCAAGGGTACTTAGTTGCCATGAGTACCATTATTCAATCTGAGCCATGTATGTTCTAAGAAGCAGTGAAGCACCAAGTTTTGAAGGATGATATGAATGAAGAATATGAATCGATCATGAAGAATGATGTATGGGATGTGGTTCCTAGACCCAAGGACAAGTTTGTGGTCACTTCAAAATGGCTTTACAAAATCTAACATGGAGCTAATGAGAGTGCTGAAAATTTCAAGGCCAGGTTCGTTGCTCGAACGAGGCTTCTCTCAAGAGGAAGGAGTGGACTATGATGAGATGTTTGCACCAATTGCCCGATACACCATTATTCGATCTATCATCACTCTTGCTGCCTCTCAAGGATAAAGCCTACACCAAATGGATGTCAAAACTGCCCTCTTGCATGGCTCGCTTAAGGAGGAAGACTATGTAGAACAACCCGAGGGGTTCGAAGTTCAGGATCATAAGACACATGTATGCAAGTTGAAGAAAGCCCTCTATGGGTTGAAGCAAGCCCCTGGGGCTTGGTATGAGAGGATTGATAGCTATCTTATGAAGTTGGGATTTACAAGAAGCAAAGATGACCCGAACCTATACTTCAAGGTTGAAAAGGACAGGCCTCTCATTCTGGTACTTTATGTGGATGATCTCTTCCTGACAGATGCAGACCCTCTCATTTATCAATGCAAGAGGAAGTTGGCTTCCAAATTTGAGATGAAGGACCTAGGGTTGATGCACTGCATCCTAGGCTTGGAGGTCTGGCAAAAGCGAGGTGAGATTTTCCTTTCAAGGAAAATACAATGTGAAGCTACTAGAGAGATGTGGGATGGTGGATTGCAAGTTTGTGTCTACTCCGATGGAACCCAACTTCTAGAAACGATGTGGAAGTGTTGTTGGGCCCGATTTGGCAAATCCTTCTGAATATCAACAGCTTGTGGGGGCCCTGATGTTCTTGGTGAACTCTCGTCCAAACACATGCATTGTTGTTAATACATTGAGTCAATTTATGGTGGAGCCTCATCACGTACATTGGATTGCTGCCAAGAATCTCTTGAGATATATCCGGGGCACAATCAACTATGGACTGAGATACACTGTTGGGAAGTTGAGGCTACATGGATATACTGATGCTAATTGGGATGGCAGTGTGGTGGATCGTAAGAGCATATCTGGATGTTGCTTCTCATTGGGATTTGCTTCGATATCTTGGATGAGTAGGAAGCAAAAATCGATTGCTTTAAGTTTGTTGAGGTTGAATACATTGTTGCTAGTATGGCCTGTTGTGAAGTTATCTGGCTAAGGAAACTCTTTAGGGAGCTATTTGAACATGTGTTGGATACCACCGTGATCTACTGTGACAATCAAAGTGGGATTCACCTTTCAGAGAAACCCATGTTCCACGACTGCTCCAAGCATGATGATATCAGGTACCACTTAATCCGAGATATGGTACAACTGGGAGCAATAAGGCTCCATCACATCAGGATTGATGAGCAAGTCACAAATATTCTCACGAAGCCCTTGGGGAAAGTCAAATTCTTAACCTTTCATGAGAAACTTGAGTCGTGGAAAGACCCTCTTATGAGGGTCCCGCATGAGTTGGACACTAAGCTCTGGGAGCTCCTGGGGGCTTGGGGTACTTCTTGGAGCTATGAGCAACCATAGGGTGAGTGGTTCATCTTCCCCTGTGATACCCCATGATGGATTGACATGTGTGTAGGGTGAGTGGTTCACCTTCCCCTACGATTGACATGTGCATAGGATGAGTGGTTCACCTTCTCCTATGGCATATGAGCAGGATGAGTGGTTCACCTTCTCCTATGGCATATGAGCAGGATGAGTGATTCACCTTCTCCTGTCAAATCCCCAGCATGCATCCTACCCATGTAGTCCGGGACTCATGGGAAGTACCTCTCATCTGGCCAATGAGTTGGGAAATGAGGATAGGAATCATAGCACTACCGATGGATGCATCGTGTATTGTCATACTCCCTATGCTAGGATGCATGGTGTTCAACAACTTGATTTGGGATCAATTGAGGTTCCACCTCTAGACTGACTTGTGTCAATGGAGAGTGGCAAGGTCCTGTGACTCACTCTCGATCAATTCTTCTTCATTATTACTTCATGGTTCAGTAAAGCAGAGCAAGGATGACAGAGAAGGTACATGACGACAGGTTGGCATGATGATCAATGACAGCAGATGGATTGGCACGTGGAATTCTCCCTGGTTGAGAGGGAGTGTTAAAATTGGCAACTAGGGCCAAATTCCACCTAAGGACGGCTCATATGATGCAGATGATATTTTTATTGGATTCCTCTTTTCGAGAGGTCCAAGATTGATCTAAATATCATCTCATTTGGAAAAGCAAAAGTATGATTTTCACACATGTGCAAATTGTCAAGGTCGGCCTCAATCAAATGTAGGCTCATGAAGCCCAATGGATGTGTCTCTTCACCCACATCAAAGTGTATAAACAGGAGTAACCTCTCTACTCATTTGGACATCATTCACTCACACATTCTTCTCTCTCTCCACTTCAGATTTGTTCGTACAACTTGGGTTTCTCTCTCTCTCGCACATGTGGCAAAGGTGGCCGAAAATTTTAGAGACCAATTGCACGCCGAATTTCCAAATAGCAGACCAATGTTGACCAAGGCTTGTTTGACTGATTTTGACTACGTTTTTCTGGACAGAATTTCGATTTTTGCAGGCTATACTTGCTAGCACAAAAATCGAGCCATTTGACTGATTTTGACCTGCGTTAACCGCAAGCCTATTTGACCGCAAGCTTGACTGAAGTTTAACCTGTGTTTCAAGGATTGTTTTGGGTTGACTTTGACCCTTCTTGGAGGTCGAGTTGACTGACTTTGACCAAGCTGCTAAGGGGATGATTTTTTGTTGATTTGACCAGCGTTGACTTTCTAGTTAGGGCTATAGTTGACTGTTGTTTTGATAGGGATGATTTGACTGTGTTTTGGGCAAGTGAATTTGACTTATGTACTCTCTCTCTCTGCTGAACTATTGAATAATAATAAGAAAAACTAATCAAAGGGTTTAACCCACATCAGTGTTTTTCCCTGGCATCCGCCAAATATTGTGTCCTCTTGTCTTGGCTTGTCTTCTGCATTTTGTTTTATGTTCTATCTGCATTTACTGTCAATGATTAATGGTTAATGTGATTGCAACAGGAAATAATTGGAAATTGTCATTGGGTTGCTAAAGGAACATTGAAGTAAATTGTGCTAAGCATAGAACATACCATTGTTATCTAAAATTAACAGTGTCTTTATTCTACCAAAGTCGTCTAGTTACACTTGGGCCACATATAATAAACATACCACTTACGTGGACAAGACAACTCACAAGCAACAAACATGGCTATGGAGAGATTTGAACCTTGATGGGGAGAATTAAAAAAACTCCACTTTACCAACCAACCAATCCCACATTGACTCCTTTTTTTGTTTGATGAAAAAACTTAAGATGTATTTATACAAATTTTAATTAAATTTCAATTTCATGTATTAATTTTGATACATATTGACTAAGATTTGTTTGATATTTTTCACTAGTTATAAAATCACTTAATTTCAAAAAAATAATGAAATTTAGAGAACATGGTGACAAAGACACCAATTATGGGGATCACATTATGTCAAATTCAAATGCATGCCCCTTCCACCCACAAACAAACCCCCCCCCTCCAACAAAAAAAAGCATTAAAAAAAAAAACTGGTAATAAGCCATCCTAGACATGACCATACAATAGCCACGGTCCACAGCAAAAAATACCAAAAGAAGAAATGGAGCTACAAAGTCCTGTGAGACATGGTAACTATCTCATACAGTACAACGAATAATCCATGTACTTTATCACTAGGGAATATATTGATACATCAAACAATCTAGGAACTGGGGGTATGGGCAGCCTGGCTCATAATGGTAACATCTAATGAGGAAGGAAACATCGACTCCTAGTAAAATTATATCAAGAAAGGCAATATCTAAGTAATGTATTTAGTTTTTCATGTTTGGCAACTGACAACAAAGCAGGCAATTTCTAAAAATGTATTTGTAATCTCTTTAAAAGGCTATCAAGCCTCATGATAATGGAAGTGAATATTACAATCTTCTATCTTATCTTGTGTGATTGTGTTTGATTCATTAATTTTGAGCAGCGTTTGTAAGATCCAATTGAGAGGTGAGGCTCTCTAAGCCTCACCTCCCATCAATTGCATATCAATTGGTATCAAAGCAAGTCCTCCTTGAGGCCTAATCTAAATTTTTTTTAAATGCTCGTTTATTTAATGCCCCTCTTTTTTTCCACCTACTACAGGTTCTTATTTTCCAGCCATTCTACATTCACTTTCTTTCTTAATATTTATATTTTTCTTCACACATTCCCTAGCTATGGTGTCTCAGTTCCTCTGCCTCTTCACAACATCTACAACAACAATGGCCACTTTTGTTACAAGTCTGCAACACATTTATAGTTTAGGTATATCTCTGGTGTGGCCTAGTTCTGTACCACAACCCAGAATCCATGAGATTTTATATCAGAAACAACATTCGAAGTGGGTTCCATTTGGAGACATGCCCTCCCCCCCCCCGCTTTAGCAGCATCTAGCTTTGGTTCATTGGAGATGTGCACTCCCACCCCAGGCTATGTAGGCACTTGCTACTTCATCAACAGTGAGCATCACATCACATTAACTCCAGCAGCATTCAAAAATCATTTCAGCGATGGCTTCACACTTAAACTGGGAGGCGGAAAGCAAGGGACGCTTTCCATCTAAACCGAGAGGAATTAGGCAGCCAGGTTGTCGGCTCATAATGGTAACATCTAATGAGGAAGGAAACATCTAGACCTAGGAAACTTATATAAAGAAAATCAATATCTAAATATTGTATTTAGTTTTTCCTATTTGGCAACTCATAAGAAAGTAGACATGTTCTAAATATGGATTTGTAATCTCTTAAAAAGGCTATCAAGCATCATGATAATGGAACTGAATATTACAGTGTGTTTGAATCATTAATTCTAAGCAGAGTTTGTAAGATCCAGCTGCGAGGTGAGGCGTAGAGGCTCTCTACGCCTCACCTCCCATCAATTGCAGTTCAGGGTAACATTAGGCCAATCACAAACATTGGAGTAGTTCCTCCAGTCCCTTCTCCATGCACCAGTGCTTCATACAACTACCATAAGACTCAACCTGCTACGTATTACGGAAGTTCTGTAAGTACTAAGCCAAATCCACCCTACAATTTCCTTCACTTCCACTTTAACTCGGTATTTACCTTCTAGCGACAATATAATTTATTCTTGATCTTCTAGCTAACATCTATGTCTTACCTTCAACCGAATATAACAACAGTAACCGATAACCTTTCCATTTCCTTTTCTTCCACTTTAGCTCGGTACTTACCTTCCAGCTCACATCCATGCCTTACCTTCCAACGAAGGTAACAACATAAACCGATAACCCTGCCGAGCACTCGGAGCTCTCTTACCTTTCTAGTAGGGTTTAATAGGACCAAAAATCTTGAAGCAGTGGCCCTAGCACATTTAGCCTCCTCTCTAATGTGATCAAGAGCCCTCAAATCCAATTCTCGTGAGAGCTAAGACAGTCGACAAAAACAGATGAAACTTCTTCAAACCCTCGGAGAGATTTTCATACGGACCACGTCCCCAAGGGTTTCATCAAACCCCGTAAAACCCTAACGAAAATTATAAATGGACAAGGTAAACAGAAAATGAAAAGGCGGCAAGCATAACTGATAATTCCATACATAGAAAACATCCAGCAAATGCAAAAAAGAAAAAACCAGCAATTGACGTATACAGAGACAGAGATTCCATGCCTGGTAATGAAAGATATTCCGTATATCTCGGAGAACTGTGACAGAAATAAACAGCCCTCGCAATCCGGCGAAAACTTGAAGCTACTTGGTCCACATCCTCCGGCGTTGAGCGACAAACAAATTGACGAGTTTATGAATGGAAGGAAGTAGTGAATTGCACCGGAGAGGAGAATGCGGCGGCCATAGATACGTGCACAAGGAAGCTTCCCGCTGAAGAAAAGCTCAGAGTTCATGCTTTTCATGCTTTTGTTACTTGGTGGATCTTTGGACTTATTCATTTTCATTTTACTTGGTCGCTAACTCTAGTTGGTTCCAAAGGTTGGAAGTACAGTCAGGCGAAAAGTAAAGGTGCCTCCTTATATAGCGCCGCGCCACTATCCGTGCTCGACCCCCAATGATCGCTGCCGCTATCCTAAGCCATATATAGTAAAAACGGGAAATAAAAATTTAGAAATTGCGACTTTGTCAAAAAAGGGACACTCGACAAATAAAAGTAGAGGTAATCCTGTTTACCTCATTAATTGTGTCAATGCGCGTTGTAATGGTCGTTTGTTTGTATTATTTGGTCAAATGGGTTTACGTCGGTTTGCGTCCGTTGGGTGGAACCATGAGTATCTTTTAACTTTGAAACTCGGAGGATCTCTAAAAGGGTATAGAGAGTTTTTTAATTAAATCTCTTATAATGATTTTATAAGTGGTTACTATATAACAATTTTAATTAAAAAAATTATTTACTCTTTTGCACATTCCTCCGAGTTTCTTGAAACACATAGATTTAAAAAAAATTATTTACTCTTTTGCACATTCCTCCGCGTTTCTTGAAAAAACAGATTTAAAAAAAATTATTTACTTTTTGCACATTCCTCCGAGTTTCTTGAAAAACATAGATTTAATAAAAAATGGTACGACAGGTATTTATTTTAATTAAGAAAAGTTATAAAATTAAACTAAATTAAATATATATAATATTTTGATTGGAGTTCTTTTAAGTATATATAGTATTCATAAATTATAATATTATAATTAATTTTATTTACAAATTAAAAAAATTTGTGATAACATGTGAGTTAATTTTTTATAATTAAGAATATTGTTACATGCTTTTATTAAATGCATATGTAGTTAACTCAATACGTCAAGAGGTGTAAAGTTTAGTAGACTTAAAAAATAATAGAAAGTTAAAAGTAATATGGATTCAATATGCTAAGATTTTGTAATGAATGTAAATGAGTGTAAACACTTAATTAATAATTAATAAAATGAGATGTGAAGTGATAAATGAATTGTTTGTTCAAAACTTACATAAATTTTGGTGAGTAGTAACTATTAGTAAGTCTACACATTTACAATTTTACTCTTATATAAGTGTTAAAGAAAATATAAATAATGGTGGGAAGTAACTCCTATAAGTATTAGGAATTTGGCTTTTGTGATCCATAAATCGTGTATAAAATCTTTGGGTGAAAATCACATTCAAGCAGATTTTGTTGACGATTTTCGAAATTCATCATAAAACAAAACAAACAAAATATAAAACAAATTAACAAAATTTGTAGAAATTCTTTCGGTAGTAATCACATGCAAAAGAACGAGGTCGACGCGTTTCGAACCAACCAGTGTGGTTCATCATCAGGACTATGTGAGAGATCAGATCCAGTCATTAAGTATAAATAGATGTAGAAATGACTCAACTAGCCGTTAGGATAACGGCTAGTTTGACTTTGAAAAGGTAAATAATCCATAATTTATTTATTTATTTAATTTTATTAATTTAATTTATTATTATTATTATTATTATTTTAATTTATAATTTATAAATTAAAATAATAATAATAATAATAATAAATTAAATTAATAAAATTAAATAAATAAATAAATTATGGATTATTTACCTTTTCAAAGTCAAGCAGCCGTTATCACAACGGCTAGTTGATCATTTTCTACATGTATACTTAATGTCTGGATACGATCTCTCACATAGTCCGATGATGAACACCTTTAGTTGTATGTTACTGCAATTTCTACAAATTTATATTATGGATCACAGAAGCTTAGATTCCAAAAATTAACAAAATTATATATATATATATATATATATATATATATATATATATATATATATATATATATATATTACTTTTCTTTTATTTTATTATTATTATTTTTTAAATAAACATTTTATTTATCCGTTATTTGTTTAATAATTATATGATTTCATACTTAATATATAAATATCTATATATATATAAGTAAAAATAAAATAAAATAAAAAAATAATAATCATATAAATAAATAAATAAATAATAATAATAATTAAATAAAAATAATAATAATAAAATTAAATAAATTAGTAAAGAACAGAAAGGGAGAAAGAAATGAGGGACAAGGAAAGAATGAAAAGAGGAAAAGACATGAGGGAGAACCGATGGGAAGAAAACCAACAACTAAGAATGAAGGGCAGGGATCCAACATCTGTTAACACTCCACCCATCATCCCTGTTAAATTTGACCAACCTCTTTTCGATTTCTAAGGCCTCCCTCAACTTTCGGTGCTGGAAATGGTCAATCCTCGCAATAACCATAGCATCTTCAATGCAAATGTGATGCTTTGTATTTTCAGCATGCTCTACTAAGGCAGAGGAGCAAGATCTATTATGCTTTAGGTCAGCGGCATGTTCATGAATTCTTTGACTGATGGATCGCCCAATTTCACCGATGCAAGGTGTCCCACATGAGCACGAAATCAAGTAAACACCCTTACCATCCTTAGGGGAAATTGGGTCCTTAACCGATCTAAGCAAACTCCTAATGGTACGGAGGGGCTTGAAGGTTGAGGAAACATTATGTCTCCTTAGGATCCTAGTGATTTTATCAATCGTTCCATGGATAAAAGGTAGGTGAACTATCACACTGATCATTCTTAACCCTAGGACCTTTTTCAGCTATTTTAAAAGCTCTAAGACATTGAACCTTGCTATAACCATTTTTAAGGAAAACATTAAGGAGATGAGATTTCTCTCCTTCAAGGTGGTGTTCATCAGCAATTTTAAAGGCTCTAGTGGCTAGGGTACTAAGAACCCCTAACTTATGAGCAGGGAAATGATGAGAACGAGCATGTATATTTTTTATATTTTATTCCTATCAATTTCTTATGCAAAGACTTGCTTAAATTATGGTGGGAATATGTTATTTACTTGAGTATAAGTTAATTTCAAGTATTTTATTTTTTAATGGTTTTCCTGCGAAGCTTAAGAATAAAAAATCACCACACAAATATTTAAATCCACCTCGCATTATATTTTGCAAAGGTTGTAAGAAGACCTTAAGTTATGGTCCAATTAAATGTTTGGAAATTAATATTTATTATTCAAAATTAAACGTTATAATTTGCATTGGTCAATGCTAAACTAATAGTAGTGAATAGACAAATAGATTGTTAGGTTTTGTTACAATACCATGGCTTACTAATACAACGTGCCCAAAAATCATAACTCATTTCACAATAGAAAAATTAAATGTAAAATTAATTAGACATTATATATATCATTGATTACATAGATTGAAAATTTTCGATTATATGGATGGAGGGGGTAGAAAGGAGGGAGTGTGAGGGAAGGAAGGAGAGAGGGAGATAGTTTGATAGGGTTAAAGGGCGGAGAGAGAGAGAAAGAGGGGTAGGTGTCAGAGAGAGGGAGAGAAGGAGAGAGGGAGGGAAGAACAAAGGCCTAGAGGTAGAGAAAGAGGGAAGGAGAGAGGAGAGGAGGTAAGATAGAGAGAAGGAGAGGAGAGAGAGAGAGAGGGAGATATAGATATGGTTGGGGGAGAGAGAAGGAGAGAGAGAGGGGGGTAGTGATAGAGTTGGAGGGTAGAGAGAGAGAGAGAGAGAGAGATGGGGGGAGTGAAGGAGAGAGGGAAGGGGATATTGATAGAGTTGGAGGGTAGAGAGAATAGAGAGATGGGGGGAGAGACAAAGGGAGGTGGGAGAGAAAGAGAGAAATAGGACTTGAGAGAGAGAAAGAGAGAGGGAGGGAGAGAGAGATGGAGTTGGAGGGGGGCAGAGAGAGAGGGAGAGAAGGGAAAGAGAGAGGGAGAGGGAGACACGGAAATGGAGGGGGGGGGGGGGGAAGGGGGAGAGAGAAGGAGATAGGTAGGGAGATAGTGACAAAGTTAGAGGGAAAGGAGAGAGTGATGGGGGGAGAGACAAAGGGAGGTGGGAGAGAGAGGGGGTGAGAGGAAGGAAAAGATAGAGGACTTGAGAGAGAGAAAGAGGGAGGGAAGGAGAGATGGAGTTGGAGGGGGCGGGAGGGAGAGAAGAAGAAATACATAAAGAGAGAAAGGTGGAGAGAGAGAGAGATATATATAAGGGAGAGATGGATAGAGAGTGAAGGAGAGAGTAGAGTGGGAGGGAAGAGAGACAGAAAAGGACAGGGAGAGGGAGAGATGGATCCAGTCTAGATATAGTATGTCTATATATAAAAACTAACTTACCTCCATCTTAACCCCAGATTTATCAAGCACCGAGAGGGATCAAATCTCTTAAGGTGTAACCTCTTTTTTTAGTGCAAAACTTGAGGAAAGGTTTACACCTCCAAATATTTAATTCCTCTAGGTGCTTGATAGATCCGGGGTTAAGATGAATTTAAGTTGGTGTATATATATATATATATATATATATATATATAATAACTTTAAATAGAGTCATGTCCTATTTAAATCTCTCTCTAGCCCAGTATGGAAGAGATGTTGTAATGTCTTGTCCTATCCTACTTAACATTATGTATGTCTTGTCTTGTTTAACATTTTAACTTGCTCAAATTACATAAAAATAAAATTATCTCTAGCCCACTATGGAAGAGATGTATTGTCTCGTCATGTCCTCTTTAACATTTTATCACAGTCAAATTACATAAAATTAAAATTAAATTATATATATATGTGTGTGTGTGTGTGTGTGTGTGTGTGTGTTTATTTATTTATTTATTTGAGGTAAAATAGTCAATTTATTGTTAGTTTTTTTGTGTTATCTAAACATTTTAGACTTAGAGTTTTGACAATTTATGGTTTTTCCCATAGTATTTGACTTTAGGGTTTTGACAAACCATGGTTTGGTTTTTTACATGGTATTCTTCTCTAATAGAACCTATTTAAAAACATAAAATTCCAATGAAATCTCCATTATTGGGTTAATGCATGAAAAATTTAGCAATATGGCATATGTTGAGCAATTGTTTAATAATGTAGGTTCCTCACTACCTCATATCTCATAAATTAGGGATTCATGCATCTAGGGTTTGTATTAATCCTCAAGAAAATAACTTCTTGTTTATATATAGCACTAAATCAAAGTGGCAGAGTTTGTCTAACTAGGGAAGTAGGACTAAAATTCCAAGATAAAGTTTTTGTATTGGACCACCGTGGAACTATGATATCCATAAGATTATTAGATTTTTAGCCAAATTAATATTAAAAATATGTTGAAAATATTAATGACTTAATTTCACACAAACCTTGTGCCACTCCTTTATGTGATATATTCCACACAAATTTTGTGTCACTATATATATATTGAGTGGTTGATCTTCTTCTAAGGAAAAATATTTTTAACAATTATTTTAATTTATTTCCCTAATAAATCACATAAAACATGTATATGTATATTATGGGGTCATTTAGTATTTTATTATGTATACTAGTTGTTTTATTGTTTTAATTTTGATCTAATTTTCTTCTGTATAGGTATATCGGATTTCTTTTTAGCTTTGATTGTTTACAAGACCAATTTTATAATTTAAAATAAAAATAACTCAATCTTTTAATATATAAGAAGAGTTAGTTGGGAAAAAATTACAACTTAAAATAAAAATAAAAATAAAAATAATTAGATGTTTCCATAATACAAGAAAATATGTAAAAAATAACTCGATATACAAGAAAAATAATCCATTTGTCCATTCTTTTAGTAGAAAGGAAAAAAAAAGAATTTTTTTCCCATTCTTTTAATAGAAAGGAAAATTACAGAAATAAATATAACTAGATGTTTTGAAAGGTAGAAAAAAATTGTCCATCTTGTCCAAGAATAACTCATGCTTCCACTATACGAGAAGATTTAAAATTTAATCAATTCAATGTCATAAGTGCTCTCAAGCATTAGAGTACGGAGTTATGGAAGATAGGTTGGTTGGAATAGTAAAACACAATGTTGAAAAGAATATACTAGCATTTTCGTGGTTCGTGAAAAGAAACGCCGAAGGGGGCTCGCTAGCCACGTCAACAAATCATTTGCAAGAAGTCTTGCGGTGATTGGTGGTTGGTGAACACTGTTCAAATTCTGTCAGTGACGATGAATCTGAACAGTGTCCCGAACTCAAACCCCCATAATAAAACACCTTCGACGTAATTACAACCTCTTTGTGTGAAAAAAATTATATATAACCTAACTTCTTAGAGTTATTGAGTTTTTTTGACAAAGTTGGTATATTAGTTTTGTAAATTAAAAAGTTACTTTTCTAAACAAGAGCAGTTGGCAGCGTTAGTCCGTGAGGAGTTTGAAATCCTTTATCCTTTAATGGATTATATTTTGATCAAATATTAAAAAACAAAAGATATTTCTTGTTAGTTAATAAGCGTTTTTATATTTTCGAAAAAAATATTAAAAAACAAAAATAAGTGTTTTTTTGTAATATTATGTTAATAAATGTTTTGCTT
Source organism: Pinus albicaulis (assembly GCA_034641835.2). Classification (NCBI taxonomy): domain Eukaryota; kingdom Viridiplantae; phylum Streptophyta; class Pinopsida; order Pinales; family Pinaceae; genus Pinus; species Pinus albicaulis. The sequence goes on along the minus strand of CM076584.1, from coordinate 611,860,355 downwards.
ATTATGTTAATAAATGTAGGTCTCATAGTTTCATTGAAAGCAAAACAATTTTATTCCAACCAAGAGCTTTAAAGCAACCAGAAATGTCTTTCCTAGAGTGCCATTGTTGAGCATGATTACTGCAATTTTAAGAGATTTATTTTCTTTACCAACCAGGCGACGAGTAATAACAAAGTACACCTTACACCTTTTTGTACAAAGAGGGATGAAACAATAAATGGACAAATCTCTTGTTCTTATCTATAGTTTAGAAGTATCATTTTGACATATAGTTATTTGTCTAAATGTGACAGATCTTATGTGTTTCGGCTTGTAAACCTGCCCATTCCAAAAAGAATACATCGACTATTGTTTCAATACTATAACCATCATACAAAAATTAAGAGCTCTTGGTTGAAGGTTTGACATGTCTCTCCCATCAGAGATTTTAGAACATGACCTTAATATGTCATTTATTTTTGCAATGTGTATTTTTAGTTCCAATATTAGTTTGTACATTGAATTACTCCAAACTTCGACTATAATTCGTGAATATATTGTACCAAGTGTTTGCCAGGAATTAGCTTTGATCACACAGCGCGAACTACTATTTCTGGTTTTCGTCATTCCACCTTAATGTTCTGTCCAATTTTGGTAGAATCTAGATGGTAAAGTTGGTCGTGCAAGAGATCTATTTCCAACTGGGTTTTAATAGAAGCCCGAGAGCATCAATACCAAAGAAGAAAACAAAACACTAATTGTTGAGATAATGAGCAACACCTGAATACAAGTAATAAGAAAATCAATACAAAGGAATGTGATAATGTTGATTATAGAAAAGATATATGAAGATGATCACTTGCGTTATTAGAGCATAGAACACTTTATTTCCACCGGTAAATGGGGTAGCGTTAACAACCTCCATGCCTTCCACCTCAAGCTTTGAAAGATATACAGACATGGGAGTAAATTTTTTGTAGGTGAAGATTCTAATCAAATAATGAGCTCACATTGTTCGTATGGTGACATTTGGATTGAACTCACATAGGGTTTGTCTTAGTGGATCCATATTATCCAAACGTTTCCTCTTAACTAATGAGGGATGAGTTTCAACTCTGTTAGTTTTAATTTTGGAACTTGTAACACAATCTCATTGTTTTCTAGAAGAAATAAGCCAAAAGAAGTTTTGATATATCTATATATGTCCATCGAGTAATTAAGAGAAAAAGTCATGCAATTTCCCAACTACATAATTAAATTATGCATCCATAGACCGATGATTATCTGAAATTCGCAATGTAAATAAGTGGTAAAAATGTGGGCCCATAGGGTCATACAAGTGGTGATTAATATTTAATTAAATTAAATAAAATATACATGTTGATTTATGACTTCGTACTTGTCATTAAAATAGAACATGCATCATACCTACATGTATTACGTGTGCCCCTTATCGAAGGCTCTGGATATATTCTGAGAGGATGTCGTTGAGGTGTTTGTGGCATGCCATTATGTCTCTATTTTTAATGGAAGCTTATTTGACAAGCAACGCCATTTGAAAATGTTCCTTTAATCAACTGAAATTAATGGGCATGGAGCCTGTGTTTGGTCGCTGATGCCATTTCCATGTTGGAGCATTACTACTAAGATTTTACGCTTTCTTCCAAGATGATACACATATTGTCGAATGAGCCAGCGTCATATGGCGAGAGAGGCATGGGGAAGTTGTCGGGGAAAATACTAAGCGGGGGGGGGGTTGAAACAATATTTATAACTCACAATAAACTTTACTTTTTAT